>JAWPHD010007301.1:0-130904 GCA_037043455.1 Cyrtodaria siliqua
AAATTAATTCAATTTATAATGATGCCACCGTATTTACAGCTGTAGCGTTGGCAACCTTGCATACAAAGTTAACAACAGAACCAGCACCAATTTCTAAAGGTTCGTCAAAGTTATCATGATTGCGTGGAATGATGTGAAGCGTTATACCATAATTTGGTTGTTCAACACCATTGACAGAAACTATTACAGATACGTCACCAACTAATCGTTCACATGCTAAACCTATTCCCATAATCCGTCCACGGCGTGTCATTACATGCCCCACATTTTTTTCTGCTCCACCATTACCAAATGAGAGTATTCTGTTTGACACAAGTGGGCCCTTAGCCTCTGCAAATATTGTTATAATCCCATATTTAAGATTATCAACTCTATTTTTCAAATGATTAAACTGGTCAACAAAAGGCATAATTCGCCTATATAAATTTTGAACATCATTTATCAGAGCCTCTAAGTCTTCTGTTTTTTTAGGTCTTGTTGGTGGTCCAAATATACTCATTGTTTTTTTTTATAAAAATATATTTTTTAAATAATTTCTAAAACACAACTCATAGGCAAACCGTGATTATCTATTTTGTTGCCATACTCATCTCTAACTTCTATTTTCAATTCAGTAATTGCACCATTCATAAGACAGTGATATTCAGGATAAAAACTTGTATATACTATATCTCCGAACTTCTTATTTACTACAGGCACAACACCTATAATAGTGCTTGGTGCACCATTGAAATAATTACTACTTGTATTAACTTGTTTCAGATGAACATATAGCTGTTTATAAGGAGCTAAATCAATTGAGTGATCTCCAACACGAGGACCTTTTAACCATTTTCTGTCCTCGAATCCCAGCATTTTTGAAAGACTGCTTGATAATCGTGTCTCTATTGGCGAATTGAAAATGGCTGTAGCATTGTGGACCATAACGCCCAGGTTAATATCCCTATTTAGAATTCTTAAATGTCTATTCAAATCTTCAATGTTATAGAGTCCATCTGCTAAATGTTGTATGTTATCTGGGTTTCTTGTCTTTGCGGTTTCATGAATAATATTATACCAACCGATAGTGTATGTAAAACTCCTTAATCCAATGCGCTTAGTTCCATCTCTATTATCGATATACTGTTGCAAATTAATAGAGTTGTCTATGTTTGAAATTGTATGAATCATTTTTTTTAATATATATATATAAAAACACAAATAAAAATGATTTCTGAAGAATTCAAATATAACCCAGATGCTCACTATTTAAATACTTTCAGCAAGAAAGTGATAGATATAATAAATCAAAACATAGTTATAACATCAGACGGTAAAGGCTTTAAAGCATTATTTCCCAATGTCTTCGAAAAATACAAACTTTCATACGTCAAATCAGATGCTATAGTCCAACGTTGGGGAACAGATTGGATGTTATTTTGGCAGAATCAGTTAAACTTTGCTATTTGGTGTGCGACAACTGGATGTGGCATTGATTTTAACAACCATCTAAAAGCTGATACTCTGGTTGGTTCGTTATTTCGATTTCATGTCTATTACCAAGTCAGAAGAATATTATTTGAGATAAGTGTAGCATTGCCGCAAGACTCAAATTGGAATGCTTTTAATAACACATATAACCGAAACGCATACGAGAGAATATGCAAGGAGTTTTACGTTGACTTATATTCAGACTGGAGACAGAAACAAAGCTATAATAATGGTCTAGGAACAATTCATAATTACTGGACAAATATTGGTTATCATCCTTTGGTAAATACTGCATACGACAACAAAACGATGAGTTTTACAGTCTATGAGAGTGATAAAACATATCATATTGATTACATTGCGCAAGGATTTGAGGCTGATAATAGTTGGTCTACTTTTATACTAGATTGTTCTGTGGGATTTACAAGAGCTTGAGTAGAAAGAATCAATGACAGCATAAGAACATACTGCTGGGCAATTCTTGGTTCACAATCACAAACAAGAACTGATATACTTGGAACTGGGACAGCATTTGATGCACAGAAACAATTTTTAGCAAATGTAGAGGACGCAATAAATAGTCCCATCGACTTGCCCAGTCAAATTTCAAGATATGAAAACACTCTAAAATATGCAAGAAGTAAAGTAAATTTTGTCTATGGAAGTGGATTGTACATGTCTCCGAGCGACATGGAATTAAGAATTGGAACAATACAAGACTACAATAATGAAATTGTAATAGCAACCGATGCACAAGCATTAGGATTGAACAATGATGTAAATGTAAAACCAGTGCCACCAAACATTATTCAGCCTTTTCAAGGCACCACAACAAAGAAATCTTTACCGGAACATTCTGACTTTGATAAATCATCAATACATAAAACTGTGGAACATAACCCACCAGAAATAAAAAAAATAGCGATTGAACATGAAGATAACAAAACAACTATAATTGTTGGTACCATAGTAATAGGTCTTGCTGCATTACTTATTTACGAGATTTACTAAACCACTCTTTAGCTGCCACATATAACAACCCGGAAACAAACACAAGCAGAGCCCATAGATTGTTACCAAGCCAATTAATAACATTACCTGTTGCAGATAAAAGCCATGATACTATTGCACCAATAACTCCTGGAAGTGCTGCAGCAGCTTTACCAGCTAGGTTGGCAAGAAGTTTACCAAGATTAAATAGTTGTTGTTTTATCCAGTCTTTTACACTTGATGGATCAGGCTTTGGAGTTGGAGTTGGTGCAGTCCCTCCTCCCGTTGTAGGAATAATGGTCTCAACTAATACCCCAATAATCATACCAAAGGCAGTCAAAATACTAACAATAGTAATACCTTGCTCCCTAAACAAGGTTTTGATTCTCTCACCCAATGTTGTGTCTTCTTTTAACACCTTATTTATAGTTTCTTTTATCCTGTTTATTTGACTGCGTAATGCTTCTTTGTTTTCACTCGCCGCTTCAAGTCGCGCACTTCTTTCATCTTCTAAATTTTTTATTCTTGTTGAAACTCATCCTCCTGCCCGGGGGTGCTAACTTGTTCTAATTTTTGCTTTTCTTTTGTTATGTCTTTATCAATCTCAGTGAGCTTTGAGAGATTATTAGTAAGTTCTCCACGAAAGCTTTGCAATACCTTATCTAAACCTCGTATCTCTCGCAGTGTTAGACCTTCTGTTTGTGTTTGAACAGCAGTTTTAGAATGAGTTTCATCTATTATATTACTCAAATTAATCTCAATTGTATTTACGGCATCTACTGTATTTTGTACATCTTCAGTTGTTGAAAAAGTTTGCATTGGTATATTTTCTTCTTTTTTTGTGAGGGTATCTCTTGTTTTTGCCAAGGCTGCTAATTCTGCCCTACCCTGAGCCTTTCTTTCACGTGGAACTAAATAATCATACATTTTTAAATTATTTTTTACGAAGTCAATGCCATTTTTTCTAAGTAGAGTGTCCAGCACATAAAACTTGATTGGTTCTTCTGGATTATTTCCCTTATAATAGGTTAGTGGAACATCATTCGTTCCCAGCTGAACTGCATATAACATTGTTCTACCAATTTCGTCCTCAGCCACTCTAAAATCATTTTTATAATCAATTCCGCTGATCTCAGCATTAACTTCAGTAAAAAATTGATCTACTAACCACTTTTTTTGTGTAAGCTGTTCTTCTGTTTTATCTTCTCCTTCAAGCTGATCAATAAGATTATTTTCATTTACAATTTGTCTCTGGAATTCTGAGTCAGGTTGTATAAATTCGTCTTCAAGTGCTCTATCCGCTCTATCCCAGTCTTCTTCAGTCATATCTTCAATATCGAACGCAGGATTTTCAAATCCTCCTTCAGCCATTGTTTATTTTATTTAATTTTAAAAAATATATTTAAAAAATAAAAACAATGTCGGCTTACGGAAACAAACTCAGCCCTCATAGAAAACTAAGAGAACCTCATGGTGCTAAAGGCATCCGCACAAGTGTAGTAATAACTAATAATCCCTCAACAATAGACCAAAACCAGCAACTGCTTGTGAGATTTCCCAACCTAAGTACTAATGATGTGATAGTTCCAAGTACTGCTCGTCTTGCCTTTGAAATAGAACTTAAAAGCAGAACAGACGCCAACGCTACTCTATTTCAAAATCTGGGTAGAACAATTGTGAAAAAAATGACAATAAGAATAAGTGGCAATGAAGTCATGTCAATAGATGACAGTGATATATATCATTGTTATGTAGATTTATGGAAAAACCCTACTGAAAGATTAAACATAGCTTACCAAGGTATTGGTAAATCAAAAATGCTAAAACATAGAGTTAGCGCGGGAGATGCTTCCGCAGACACCAAAGATGAAGCCATAGCAGCAGCTTATGGAAATAGATTTTGTATTCCACTGGACTTTGAAATGTTAGAAAGTCATATGCCATTTTATCAAGCGGGGCTTGGTGATAGGTTAGAATATGAATTAACGTTTAACGATTATAACAAAGTTATCAAAAGCAGTGATGCTGACGCATCTTATGTAATAAAAAATATCTGCTTGGAATTTGATACGGTTAGTGATGTTGAATTATCCAGACAAATAAGACAGCAAATTAATGGTAAGATAGTATTTTTGTATGATCGTATCTTGCGACATAGAAAAATAATAGCAAACAAATCTGAAACCCTTTGGAACATCAACATTAATGTACCAGCACGGAGCATGAAAGGTATTTTAATGCTGTTTGAAGACCCAGAAAGAACAAGCACAGAAACCTATTACAACCCAATGATTGAAAAAGTTGAAATGACAATAGAGGGAGTACCAAATCAGTTGTATAGTCAGGGTATGAGGGCATATCAACATTGGGATGAAATCAACAAATATTTTGCTTTAACATCAAAAAGAAACAAAGAGACAGAAATAGCAGCGAGGGACTTAAACTTTACCAGTGTTTCTCTTGAGACTTATCTGACAAAATCATATGCTTTGTGGCTTGACCTTAGAACATGTGATGACAATTTATTACACGGCAGTGGAAGAAGAATAGAAAACGGCAGTGAAGGCATAACGATATTAATAAATAAAAAAGCAGATGCAGATAAAACTTTAAATATTTAATTATATATAATACAAGATGCGCAAATCAATTTCGAAGATGGAAGATTCAAAGAATCACTATACTAAATATCCTAAATATTCACACAGTGCCATTATTTGTGGTCAGACAGGCTGTGGTAAAACAGAGTTTGTTCTTGACATACTTGAAAAAGAGTATGTTGGAGTTTTTGAACATATAATTATATTGTGTCCAACCATAGAGTGGAACGAGGCTTATAAAAATAGATCCTGGATAGGAGATGTAAGACACCCAAAAGATAAAAAAATAACAATTGTCAATCCTGTTGGTAAAGACGGAAATGAAATGCTACAAGAACTGTTGCGTTTCTTTTTCAAACAATATGCTGGCCAGCCCACATTATACATTATTGACGATTGCTCAGCCACAAAAGAATTAACAAAGAAAAAAGATATGTTGTCAGAGTTGGCATTCTCCGGTCGTCACGCCACACAATCAGTATGGGTTATTTCACAGAGATATAATTCTGTATTAAAAGATTTGAGAGAGCAAGCAAAATGGTTGTGTATGTTTTACACTAAGGACAGAGATAGTTTTGAAAATTGTTTGAGAGAAAATGATGTTATTCCAACGCTGGAAGAGAGAACCAGAATAAGAAAAGCTTTAGCTAAGACTAAATATTCGAAGTTGATATTGAGAACTGACCAACCAACTGGTTATTGGGTTGAATAATTTCTACCAGCAATTCTTTTTTTTCTAACAGCATTGCTTTGTTGCTAATAGTAATACTAACAGAAAAGTAGCAATGTTAATAGCAATACTGACATGAAAATATAATGAAAATATCAGAAAATATAGTAATGCTAATAGCATTGCTCATAGTAAAGTAGCAATGCTATTAGCAATGCTTGCAGCAAATTAACAATGCTAATAAAAAAAATAGCAATATTAATAACAATGCTATTAACAATACTATTAACAATACTAACAATTACTAGTTGCATGAATATCGCAGCTAGTTGTTTTGTATTTTATATTTATTTCAAAATAAAAAATAAGATTAATAATATAAAAATGAATGCGGAAGAACTATTACAAAATATAACGGAACAGACGGAACCAGATGAATCAAAGCAACAAGAAACAAAAAAGAAAAGATTATCAGCCATAGTAGCTGGCGGTGGTAGTCGTCAATATTTGGGTAAAGACATACAACTCGCAAACATAGATGGCATGCCACCGGATGAAATTAACAAACTTTACTGCAGATATGAAGCACGGCTTGGGGCAAGCGTGACTAAAACTTTAGGCAATTCTTTTATTAACTTGTATGTGATGGGAGTATTAAAATATTTTAATGTAACCAATCCACCAAAGCTGATAGAAGATTTGGAAGAAGACCCATTTATTATTCATGCCTTGACAAGTGCTTGTTGTGAGTTGTATTACAGGTATGGAATGTGCTTAGCACCATTTACAGCAATACTGACAACTGTTAGACATATTGATTTTAATAAAAATAAAATTATAGATAATAAAAATGAAGAATCAAGTGGAGAACCAAGAGAGTGAAGTTATACCAGTTGAAGTTGATACACAATCTGTTAAACAACAAAAAGTAAAAAATCTAAAACGAGTAGAGGCTGGAAAAAAAGGAGCAGCGGCAAGGAAGGCAAAGCGTTTGCTTCAGATAGAGCAGGATGCACAAGATGCAAGAGATGCAGGACAGATAACAAAAATAACAACAGATGAAGAAAAACCAGAAAAAATCAAAATAAACGTATACAAAAATTATATTCCACCGTGTCTGGGTTTATTTGGTATTGCTGGGTTGGGTTTGTATATTTATAACAAAAAATCTGCTACGCAAACTGCTACGCAACCTGTAGCTGTGCAACCTGTTCATGTTGCACCAAAAGACCCGTTTGATTTTTAATAATTTAATTTAATAATTTAATTTAAAAAAAAATAATCATATAAAAAAAATGGCAGCAAGTATTGACGGAAAACAAATTGTAAATATGATGTATCATGCTGGAGTGGAAACACTTCTAACTGTTGGATATTCTGAAATTGGCAGAAAAATACTAAAAAGACCAGCCCCTAAAGTGGATTTTAATATGGTAGATGTTGGGATGCTGTCTGTGGATATAATGTTAGCAATGGCTACAAAGGATATGCTGATTAAGCAAGGTATTATTCCTGCGGTTATTATGAAATAATTTTAAAAAATATATATATAAAAAAATGGCAAGTGCAGTAGCAATGATGATAGGTGGCGCATTAACAAATGCATTAGCGTTTACTGGTTCAAATTATTTCTTTTCAAAAATGGGAAGTCATTCAGATGAGGAAAGACAAAGACATGACAAAGCCGTAGAACAATTAAACGCAGCACAAGTGGAGTGGAATAAAAAAAGAACAGAGAGATTAGATTTTATTAATAAGCAACTGCAAAAAGAGCATCATGCAAAGCAGACTTTTGATGATGTAGACCAAGCTATGAAGCAGTATTATTATACAACTGGCAAACATTTACTTTTGGAACCGGAGCCCAAGTTGAGTGATTTTTATACACCATCTCCGGATCAACAGAATAGAGAAATTACGTTTATTGTGGTGGGCATGGCTGCAACTGGATTTGTGGCGTACAAATTGATTTCATAAAAAAAAATAGTTTAAAACTATAATTACTTTAGATTTTTTTTTTTTGGAATAACTAAATATGTTACTTTGAAAAGACTAAGTCATATGCATGATACCTATTTTTTTTGTTGTTTTTACATGGTTTCAATCCAAGTGGTCGAATATAATATGGTGGTTTAGCACTCTTCTCTAATTTATTTTTGAGATGATCAGGCGCCCATACTTCACCGTTGTCTAATAATGTCAATACCATGGATGGACCATATTCAGTATCCAGTATTTTTGTATCTGTAATAGTGTATATTTTATTTAGTTCCAAGTCTGTCCATTTCTTTGTGCTATATTGATTTTGCTCTTCAAGCAGTTCATCAAATTGTGCAGTTGTGATATCCATTTTTTCTTTATAGTTATATAAAGTTTAATCTTTAGTAGAAAAAAATGGAAAAGATTTATTACAGCCCAAAAGGATTTTGGAGAGGTTACACAGCAGTTAAAAAATTAGCAAAAGAGGCTGGTGTCAGTGAAAAAAAGGCATTAGAATATTTAAAGAAACAAGCTGTGTGGCAGATTTATTTACCTGCGCCGAAAAAAATAGTTAGACCCAGGTTTGATGTTTCTACTAAAAATGGAGTGCATCAAGCTGATTTGTTATTTTTACCGCATGATACTTTTGGGATTGGTCGTGGACGCAAGACATATAAATATGCGTTGACTGTTGTTGATATTGCAAGTAGATATAAAGAAGCGGAGCCACTGACTTCCAAGGATAGTAAAGAAGTTGCTAAAGCATTTGAAAATATATATAGTCGGCATCTAAAATATCCAAAATTATTACAAGTGGATCCAGGCAGAGAATTTATGGGTGCAGTATCACAGTTGATGGTAAAACACAAAGTAAATATCAGACGAGGCAGAACAGAAATACACAGAGACCAAGCTTTAGTGGAAAGATTTAACAGAACATTAGCTGAAAGATTGTTTGGCTATCAGTATGCTAAGGAAATAGATTCACAAAAACGTAATAGAGAATGGGTAAAGAGATTACCAGAAGTTGTTAAAGCCATAAATGCGGAGACAAAAAAGCCTCCTCCTGTTGAAACAAAAATATTAAAAGATGATCCTATCTGTATGAATGCAAGTTTAAGATATTTATATCAACCCGGGGAACAAGAAGGTGGAAGACGCAGAGCAACTGATCCAATGTGGAGTGTAGATATTCACAAGATTAAAAGTTATATGGTGACGCAAGGTATAAGAGTTTATTATTTGAAAGCACCAGCGCCACAGAGAGGATTTGTCAAAGAAGAATTACTTATTGTTCCTGCTGATACCCAAATTCATAAGTTTTTATGAAATCCATGTGCATCAGTTGTAATTCCATCTTCTCGGATGTATCTTTTTGAGTAAAATGGTGATAATGTAACTTTGTTTACTGTTATGCCATATATTTGATGTTTTATTGATCGCATCATATTCATTTCATGGGTGTATTTTTTCTTGTTAAATAGTGCATCCTTGTAGTTTTCAAAATTTATATGTTTTTTGACTACATATTCTTTTACACCCTTTGCTTTCTTAATAACCTGCTTATCCGCTCTCAAAATAGAATATAACTTGGGTCTTAATCCAACATACTCAGCTATAGCAACACCATTGCATTCGTCTTTCATTTTACCTATTACTTTTTTGTTTGTATCATCGTGCATGGGGTGATCTTGAGGATAATCACTCAAGTCATACTCATCTTTCATTTCAGACATATCTTTATATGCGTCTTCTGTTTTTATATTTACAAGCAAGCTGTCAGTATCTGTGTATAATAAAGTACAGTTATCTCCATACCTTTTTTTCAAAGTATTATAATACCAATCATACATCATATATTTTGATAAATCCAATACTGACATCCCAACATAAATTGGTTTGTTTAATGTTAGTTTTGTTTTGTTTACATGCACTGCTGATAACTCATCTGAAAATTTTATGCGTCGGTTAAAGTTTGGTTTAGATATTATTTTTCTTATTTTTTCATTTTCAGATCCATCAGTTCTGACTAGTTTTATGTCAGTTCGCTTGCGAAGATTTTCCATTGTTTTTCCAAATACAGAGTTATTCATAAGTTTGTAAAAGTCTTTTTCAAATGCTGATTTAGCTTTTTTTCTGAGTTCTGTGTTTAGATTTATGTATGATTTCATCCATGGCTTTTCATTAAATTCTAATACTCTGTATACATTTTTTAGTTTCATGCCTAAAGATAAGTATAGTTGTAAATTTTTGTAATGTATTACATATTTTTTCTTATCTTGTAAATTTGGAACTAGTTGTTCTGTGTTTATACTGTTGCTTCCTAATAAGTCTGTTTGGTATTTTGATAGTAATTCTTTTTTCACTGTTAATTTTTCTGGTGCAAGTGGATAGTCATTATGTAAATCATGAATCTCTTTTGGATATTCTAAATCAACTTCTAGCATCTGTCCTTTACCAGGTTTTGGTTTGGAAAAATGACTCATTGCCCATCCATATAAATTATTTGCATCATAATACATTAAACAATTTGTTGCTTGTTTGGAATTATAACCTTTGACAAAGGGGTTGTTTGCTTTAGCATATCGTTTTGACACCATACTAATTCCACCTCGCATTCCTTTTTCTATGAATAAATGCATATCAATATCTGTCAAAAGTTCTAATTCTATTTTTGAATGTTTTAGTAATGCATCCCAAGATAATCCTGGTGCTGTATAATAATGCAAAGGATCAAGTTTGTATGCACTCATACATGTTTTTCTAAAAGTTTGAAACACATCTGCTAGTAAAGTTACATCAGTTTTTAGATATAAATCATGATAGTCACCAATGGTTTTGCAGTTAAACTCTTTCCATACTTTTTGGGCATGATCATAATCTTTTTTGGTTATGCTTTCGTCTGATAAACTACTGTAAAATTTTTCTATGGGTGGTAATTGTGTTTCTTTGAATTTTTCCATGCTGTCAATATATTCGTACGGATAAACACCTTTTCGTAAAAGTAACTCTGTTTTTTCAAACTGATCTTTGGTAATTTTGAAATCAGATTTATCTGTTGCGTCAACCAAACTTGCAAGAGACTTACCCATGAATTGAAAACTATCTAAAAATCTAAGTTGGCCAGCGCTAAATGATATATACTTTTCAGCATTGTTTGGAATGCAAGTAATATTACCAGTCATTGTATGTATTTTCTGCATAATCAAATGGCTATCATATCCTTTAAGGTTGTGAAATATAACAGGAATAGGTGTTTTGTTTGGTTTTATTTTTAGTTTTAGGTTGCAGTTTTTATGTGCTGCACCTCTGTATTCTCCTGTAAAATGACAGTGGTCTCTTACTTTACAGTTTTTGCCACATTTCCTACCTATTTCATTTTCACATATCCAGCAGTGTGTTGCTTTTTCATAATCTATTTCATTCTGCTGTGTCATGATTAATGGTTTCGGGTGAGCAAATATATTATTGATCTTGCTCTTTTCACATTCCAAATGATTTAAAAACTTTTCAACAGTATCTTCACCTCTGTAAATAACAGGTTCTTCTGTTTTACCATCATATCTGACAACTTGATATCCAAATCCACAAGCTTCGTGCACACTTGTGATTTCAGATTTCTTTCCAAATTTAGTTGATTGTAGTTTGACTATACTTTCAAGATCAGAATATATCCCATAAGGCACAAACATTTGATTTTGATGATTTTTAAATTTGATGATTGCACCTTTTTTTGGCATTTCTATTCTGCAAGAATTTTTGTTAATACCATAACAGTCTTCTTTGTGCTTGGTGAGTAGATTTGCTCCAGAGTAACCATGAAGGCAACGATCACAGAAATAAGTTTTACCATGATGTTTGTTTTGGCTGTAAAGTAGCTTGTTTAAATTTTTAATGATGCAGTAATGATATTTTGTTTCTTTTGGTTTTTGTTGAGTAATATTAACAAAATCATCGGGGTTGTAATTATCATCTATGATTCCTTCTTCGTTGTTGGGATCATCTTCTTTCTCTTCTTCAACTTCAACATCTTCAGAAACTAACAGCAAATTAATTCTTTCTATGTGATTCGGCTGCTCTGATATTCTGTATGGAAAAATAGATACATTATTATGTTTTTCTGATGCAGTAAATCCATAAACATTGATAGCAAGATTGTTTTGATTTTCTACTTTGGTTATCTGCGGGACTGGAGTTGGAAAATCAACCCCCTCCGTTTTCAAAAAGTCTATGCTAGGATAACTTGATACTCTATCAGAATTCTTTTTGGCTGGATGCAGAGCTGCATTTATAGCATGAAGTAAACATTTATCATCATAATTCTTCACATTTATAACTGCTTTCTTGTTTGATATTACTTTAGGCAAAATAATATATGATGAGCCTTTTAGTGGCTCATACTTTGCAAAATTCAAATAAAGTGTAACACAGTAATCAACTTCTAATCCTGATGCTGTGTTTGTAAATCTTTCCAAACTTTCTTGTATGTCAGAAGATGATTTTTCATACAACTCGTCTAATCGCTCAGAAGATAAAAGTGTATTCTGTTCACTATGCAGAACTGCAGTGGTATATTTTTTTATCTCACCATCATCTTTGAATAATTCTACGGTAAGACCTAACTGGAATTTTATTCCTTTCATATTTTTCAGCTCCTTAATTATTTGTTCCCTGATAATAGATTTTTTATCACGGAGTAGTTTTAAAGGATCTTTATATTTGCGAGCGGATATTTCATATGCTTTGAAATAACCACATATTGGTTTGTCAACTAGTTTTAATTCGGTTGTATCTTCGGTTATGATTTGTGATAAAGCTTTCTTCTCATCCAGAACCTTCTTCTCAGCTTGTTGCACAGCTTTCTTCTCAGCTTGTTGCAACTTACGTTTTTTTCGTGCGCGTTCTTTCTTGGCATGACGCCTCTTGCGCCAATTTTCAAATGATGTAGACTTATCTTCCAATTTCGGAGCTTCTGATTTAGCTTCCGATTTAGTTTTTAATTTCAAAGCTTCCGACCTTGAAATTTCCACTGCTTTTATACCGTGGGATAATGTTTCCTTATCTATCACACCCTCTCTGAACAGAGATATTAATTTTTTTATAGTCTCTTCGTTGCTCATACTTCTTTTGTTATTACATATTAAAACTTTTTTATTAAGTAGAAAAAATAAGTATGTAAAAATAATGGATATCAACATTTGCAAGTTTCTTAAAGTTGGGTCGCATAATCCATGCACACTCAAATCAACGCAAGATTCAGATTATTGCAGTTTGCATAAGTATAGATTAAAAACAAGTCGTGTAGTACCTTGTCTAATTTGTAAAAAAGGTACATTTGCAAAGTATCATGTTTGTGTTGGTTGTGGTGCAAGAGCGGTTAGAAAATACTATAGTGTTTGGGGTGAAAAGATGTATAATTTGGAGTGTTTAACATTAAGATGTATTGAGGTTTGAGGTAGATTTTGAGAATAAAAAAATATAAAAATAAAAACAAGGAGTTGGGGTTATATAGTTCTAACTACAATATGTGGACAAAGAAAACCAATAAAATTGTTTTGTATTAAATAAATATTTTTATATGATATTTATAAATTATATAAAATAAAGTATGGGTTGTTCAACCCATACTTTCTCATCAGTTTCACAAATACATATATATGTAAATTGGGTGTTACCGGATCAGGATCGAGCGAAGCGAGATCTCTGAGCCGGGACACCCAATTTACATATATATTGTATTTATATACACACGAGCATCTTTGTGTTTTACTTATATTGCCTACAAACCCAGTTGCGTTCAAAACCCCCAAAAATGCATTCCGTTTCGTTTGCGTTCCGTTTGCGCTCCGTCTGCATTCCGTTTGTATTTCATTTTTATGACTGCAATTTTTAAAATGCAAATCATTTGCGTTTTTTAATGCATTCAACGTTTATAAACGAAACTATGCGTTCATTTAAAATGCACGGAATAAATTAACATAATGAAAATGCATTTGCGTTCGTTCGTTCAGCGTTCACCAATCGCAACATTTCTGACGATTAAACTACGCATGATATCCAGTCATGCGGTTCTTACCATTAGTCGGCGGCTAATGTTTGTGATCATATTGAAGAATGTGTCCTTTGGTTGATATTATTTGGAGGTGCACATTGATGATTCTGTTTTTTTTCCGGGTTTATGCTATTTTCATCAAACATTTAACATACTTGACACTATATAAAAATATGCCGTCTGATTTTACCAACATTATTTCAGTTTTAAATGAAATAATATAAAGTTTGTGCTACACAATAAATACATTTCCTATTTTAAATCGGTAAAAATTAAAGTGTGTAATCGTGCTTAAAAACACCATTTACGCAGTATTTATTTATATTAAAATACTGCAAAACGCACTTCGTTTAAATCGAGACTTCAATTATGTACTCAAAAAGATAATATTTAAAGTTATCCGAAATAGCGAACTGCATTAGCGTTCGTTTCGTTCGCTTCGCTGCGTTCGTTTCGTTCGTTCCGTTCGTTTTCAGCGTTTAGCGTTTTAAAAAAATGCATTCATCGTACGTTGCGTTCGTTTTCAGCGTTTAGCGTTTTAAAAAAGGCATTCATCGTTCGTTTTTTAAAACGCTGAATGCCTTAAACGAACGAAACAAACGCAACGAACGAAATGCATTTTTAAAATATAGATCGTGCAACGTTCATTCTGCGTTCGTTCTGCGTTCATTCTGCGTTCATTTTCCGTTCGTTCAGCGTTCGTTCTGCATTTATTTGGGGTACTTGAACTCAACTGGGTCTGCTATTAATACTGCCTTGTTGGTTAAAGAATAGTTCATGGCTGGGATTTCTTTATTGACACTATCCCGTTTTATTGGGATGACAGCAGGGTAACTGTGAGGTTTGTGCATTCTAGAACTTGGATTAACCCCCAGCGGCCTGTTTTGCCACTAACCGTTTCTAGGCGTAACCCTATTGTCAATCCTTTTGTGTTTGTGATGTCTTATTTGGGCTTTTATTCATTTTTAAATGTGTTCTTTGTTTCTGCGCGTAATTGTGGTTGACTGTCGTCCTTGAATGCTACTTTACCTGTTCGATTTTGTTTGGTAAACTGGTCAGAAACAGATACGTTGTTTGCTACCATGTGTAATTATAAGATTGCGTTATCAAGATGAAAAACTGAAAGAAACTGTTCATTGCTACCTTACCATGTGCAATTATGAAAACCATATTATTAAGCGAAAAATGATTTATCTATTATAAACTTTCTTTGATATATATGCGCATTTTGGAAGTGGTCCTTTCCTTTCTTTCTTTTGGTGGCTCTTCGCTCATTCAACTGTTTGAACTTCACTCGTTTTGGCCGCTATATACTACGGACTATATTTGCGCCGACAAAAATTCTATAGAGTGTCATCTCAGTTTGTCAAAACTGTCGTTTCTTACGGCACTAGTTCTACTTACTGTGATCTCCGTTCTGTCGTATGAACAGTAATGACTTCTATGTCGTAAGTTCTGCCACAGTTGTTCTGTCTTACGAATAGCTGTTGGGTTGCATGGGTTATCCATACGGTTTAGTCTTACAAACAGTCATGACTTCTGATGCAATTAAATCACCGCTTTGTCTTATGAGCGGTGAGTGACTGATCTGTCGTATGGAAGTCACGGGGTTTGTTCTGTCTTATGAACATGCCATGTAGTTACACGGGATTCTCACACTGTTCTGTCGTACAAGCAGCCGTGAGGTCTTACGTAATTATCATTATTGAAAGCAAGTCTCACTACCAAGGTCATGCTGCCGCCGGTCATGGTTGTTGACGTGTACAGTTGGACAGCGCATGTCAAGCCCCCATACGCCAGATACCTCTGAAAGGCGATAATAATGACCAACTCCAGCCAGGTACTGTTTGATAGTATCATATAAAATTTACGATTTACCCAGTCGGCTACGAAATAAATCGAACCATTCTCACTAATCCGTGGTGGCCGACAATCATTACTAAACCACAAGAAATGTTAAAACCGCACAAAAGGTGAATAAGCCATCTTAATACAACGAAAGGTACCTTTTGCTAACGAAGCAGCCAAGAGATTGTTAACGAAATTTTCTAGGTAAGATACAGTTATCTGTCGGTAGTTTGGAGCCAGTCTTCGAAACCGCGAACTATTTTTAAATATAAGCTCTTCATGTCTTTTTCATGTGCAATCAAACACAAAGTATCTGTTATTTTGTTATTGCTAATAATTGTCGATCTTTATACTTAACATGTATGTATCGAACAAAGCACATTTTCTTTTTGACAGTTTTTGATGAAACAAGCAACATCTGTTGATCACACATGAAAAATGATATATAGGGTCCTATAGAAACCACAGCGTCCGAACGCAATGGCATCGTAGGTCCGCACTGTACTGCAAACAAGGACTTGAAACTACAATGAAAGAGACAAAAAACAACAGAAAGGGTGGTGAAGACAGCGTTACCGACTTGGAACGCAAAGTCGCGTGTGGTCACTTCAGCCTGTTCGATTTGTGACTTTATACCTGTAATGGCTAGTTTGCCCTGCTGATAAGCATCAGCTCAGATTGAGCCATTTCATGTGGCTTATTCCAAAGTGTAAACGGACGTATGAAACTGAGAAATCATTCTTATCAGTGAGGCTATTAATATTAGCATGTTCTAGAACTTGTATACGGCGTACTTAAATCAACAATTAATCGTTGTTTCTTGAATATATGCTTTCTGCCAAGTCGAATGGAGTTATTCCATACACGTCCAACGGCGATGAATCATAATGTCCTATTATGTAACCGCTAAAGTTTTTTTTCCAACAAATTAGATACCACGTCTGGCTGATTAATTGCTGATTGTAAATTGTGGCATTCATAACTTTTAATCGTACGTTATTGTATTCCATTAACAAAACCGTTTCTTAAATCGTGTAACAGTCTTTCAACAAAAGTGCTGTTGGGATGATTTAACAATGATTCTGCTGCCATGTTAACTATATTTATAGGTGGTGAAACTGTCATTTCTACACCACCACTGCTGTTTATTTATTTGCGCTGTTGGTAGTTTGCCTATCAGTTGACACTGTTGAACAGGATGCAAGCCCTTACAATGCTCACAAAGATGAACAATTTTGAAAACGTTGTTGCGATAGTTTGCATCCGACAGTGTCGAACTAGTGCATATCTCTTGAAAATTGTGCATCCCTATTTGTCGATCAGATTAATTAAATTCTGAGTGGTTATAACATAAAACTGGCGTAGGATATCCATATGCAGCATTTCTAGATAGATTTCGCTCAATAACCAGGTTTTGTACTTGCACAAGGTCAAAATCCCCGATATGTGACTAGAAGATGAACAATGGCCATATGTTACACTCCTAAGGCCTGCTACAATCAGCATATAGAGTTGCGAGTCACATGCTGACAAGTCTATAGATATGCTTTGTAATTCATATTGCTCAGCCTTCCTTGTGAATGATGTATAGCACTCATAAAATTATTTTTACCAAATTGCCGGAACATATCAATCAGTAATCAACTCACCATAAGAATCCAGTTCTTGACTTCGATTTTTTTTTTCATACATAACGTTCGAATATTTTGTAAAATCTGCTCGAAATGCATCTATTGACACAGATCTGTAAATATGGAATATGGAATGATATGACATCCACTTTGATCGATAACTTGAGTGTCGATTTTATTACCTCCTGGAAGAAGTAAAGTTTTTTCGTTGTGCGTATTGCTGCTCTGAAATAGGTCGGGGTGATATTTACAGGTGGCAATCCATCCGTAGCAATGCGCTTCTGTGGAATACCTGGCGATTCAGTTATGACTCGTATTGGTGATTGGTTAACTTTCCAACTCAATTCAGCTACTGTAGATTGAGTCAGTAGACCTCATTTTAAATTCGGTTTATGTCTGAACCGCTTTGATTTATATCTTCTGGCTCGTGTTGTGAGAGGTTATCGTCTTCGCTGATAACCCCGCTGTTGATAGAATCATCTTCGTGCATGTTAAGTGGCGTACGTGCAGTACTATTCATAGCACGACCATGACCTTCGTTGAAATCCTGATCGGTAGGCTGAGATAACTGTTGATACACCTTTGCGAGTACTGTTTATTGTTGTTGTTTTTTGCCGGTGAAGTTGGTAAAACCATACCTGTTTTACTTCAATGCCTCGCAATTACGCTCCATAGACCATAAGTCTGTATCCTTTGGTTCAGATTTAGACGACACGGCTGATGTCATTTTTCTATGATGAATGTTCACGAGATTGTGATGCACTCCCTGTCTGAGTGCTTTTATTTTGAGTAATAGATTAAATCCGTCCAGGTCTACGTTTAACAGACATCCTTTATTGAAGAAGATTTTCAGGAATATTTTATAATCCTTTTATTTGTATTTTTGCAACTTTGTATCATTGTATGTTTGTAAACATAAGATTAAGGAATCCGCTTTTAGACAACAATGGCGAACTAGACGTTGTATCGAGAAGAAAATACTAGGTCGGTTCTGATTGGATAAAAGTGCAAGTTATATATCGCATTATCAGAGGCTCGACCTTTGGTCTTTAAAACTAGGGTTCACTATATTAACCTACACTTTAAACAAAATACAAAACAAAATACTCCTGCAAGACAAACTATTTATATACCAACATAAATGAAAAAGAAAGACCTATGTTAAATGTGTTTACCAAACACATCATTTCTTTATATAAAGTTGAAAAATAAGGTGAATACTATTCAAATTTACCCACTTATTTATACTCAATAAAAGCAAGTTATTTGTGAGATTGTACCTTAAACTGCTTAATGTACTTGAAATACTCGATTGAGGTCAAGAGAAAAAAATACTTATGTATTTTATAGATTGCAAAATATAAATATAAATAAATGTGCTGTATAGAAAAAAATTCCTGATTTTACAGTGCTTCTTTTGTCATAAAAAATACTTAAGGGTAATGACTAAATTTAATGGTCGATTGGTTTAGTAGAAACATAAGAATATTTTTGTTTCTTTGGCTTAACATTATAACAAAACAACAAATAAAATAATAACTCTTTAAAAGAGTATATTTGTATAAACAATGTGTGTAGTCAATATTTCTTGCTTTTAGACATAAATGGGGTATTTTATATTATAATGAACAATTAGTCATTTTTAAGGAAAGTGTTGGATATGTGTAAACTTTACCGAATAACATACGAATAAAGTCCAAATTGCCTTAAACCTGTGCGAGATGAGCCAATGTTACATAAGCATAAACTCCATAAAAACGAATTTAATGCTTATAGTTCACCAGATATAATGCTCTAGTACAAACTTGACAGACATTCTCTATTGAAAATATATATCGCCTTTATAACACCTATACTTGAATATGGCGATTCAGTATGGGATAACTGTACACAGGGAGAATCTGATCTATTAGAGAGCGTCCAAGTTGAAGCAGCACGAATAATAACAGGCCTCAGGTGCAATTCATCTGGATCATACTTATATACTGAATTGAACTTAGAAACATTAGTAAAAAAAAGAAAAAATCATAAACTTGTAACTATTTATAAAATAGTTTATGGCATAAGTCCAGATTACATGTATAACTTAATCCAACCATACTTACCCGTAAACAATAATTATAATCTTCGAACTTTAGGATTAAACTTACGTCTCCCTCTTTGTCGTAAAACATCATATTATAACAGCTTTTTACCGAGTACAATTAAATTGTGGAATACTTTACCTTTAGACGCTAAAAATGCACCATCTGTTGAACAATTTAAGCAAAAAACTTAAGGCTATTGAACATAGGACTAACAGTCCATATCACTATAATATAGGAAATAGGAATGATAACATCATCCATTGTCAATTAAGAAATAACTCAAGTAATCTAAATAAGCATTTATTTGACCACTTCTTGACAGATTCAGCAGTATGTCCGAAATGTGGCAATCCATGTGAGGACAATACTCATTTCTTTTTCAACTGTCCACTGTATAACCAATTCAGAAATGACTTACTTGATAGCCTAGCCAATATTGTTGATGTCACGCATATCAACATTGACTTGATACTGAATGGCAGTTCCAATCTAGACGATACTACGAACTCAGAAATTGTACTTACCGTCCACAAATACATCAAGTGTACCAGGAGATTTTCGTAGAATTATAGATGTATGTACATGTACATATGTATATGCATGTGTATATATGGGTATATGTATGTGTATATATGGGTATATAGGTATGTGCATGTATGTGTACATGTATGTATATACTATTGTTTTTTCAGATATGTTTTGTCACAATGCTAGGATTGTTTTATATTTTGTCATCTTTCTTCTTTTTTATTGTAATTTGTTTTGTTTGTCTTAAATTCCAGAATTAACTATTGGTTACAGAAGCTCATATTAAAACCATTATATTTTGTAATAATCGGTACATTTTTATATATATTTCGTATTGGTTTCCAGTAGGATTTTCTTTCTGTTTATTCTTTTCTTTCTCACTAAAATTCTTTCTGACAGTACAAAGTGTTAATACTAAACAATCACGGTACACATGTTTCAAAGATTCTAAGTTAATTGTCAAACCAATATATGCAAACTGTACTACAATTCCACATTTTATGTTATGTTTGATATGAATTTATTGTTTATATGTACCTTGATACGGGAGAGGTCTTACATAGGCATTGCCTGTTGTCCAATCCCATTCAGTACTTGAATAAAATATTGTTTAAATCAAAGATTGGTATAATAAAATTGTTTGGTATGTTGTTTATCTTTCACAGACGAGTATATATATCAAGTTATATGCGATTTTATGAAAGATTACAGTGTAAATAATTATTTAGTATATTTGACCTTTTGACACCCTTTTTCCTGGGCCCCACGGGTGACGTAGGAGGGACACATTATGCAGTATAATCCCTCCCATCAACATAACATTCCATTTGAGACATAATTACAAAAATAATAAAATCGTTTGATATGTTGTTTATCTTTTATAGACGATTACATATACCAAATTATGTGCAAATATATGGAAAAATGACAGTGTAATTGACATGGCCCTGGGTGCGAAACCAAAACTAATGTTGCTCTTGCATGAACGGACGAACAGACGGACGGACGTGAAATCCAAATACGCCCCGCTACATATTTAAGCTATTAAAATATATTCAAAAGATATGTTTACTGGCATATGAATCCAATAATAAAATATTTAAATGTTGCTTACTTTGTAAACAATTGCCCATTGTTTACGTTTTTCCAAAACAAATGGTCGTGTTTTCGTAAGTTAAGAAGACATTGCAACACACATTTCCACACAAATAGCTATATATTCATGACGTGTTTAATCACAATGAACTCTATCGCGAAGTTTGTTGGAAAATGAAGTCAGCACTTAGGATTATTGTGACACATGAGTCTATTGGCCAATAACTTTTAGCGTCACTTATCCAACAATTATCATATTAACTTAAGAAAATAATCGCTGGATAAGTTATAATTTGCCTCCTGTGGTAGTGATACCGCTCCTCATTGAGTACATCGAGAATCTATAAAACCTCCAAATTGAGTATTGATACCCATCTATTGAGTATTGAATTGATAACCCCTATACATTGAGTAATGATACCTCTCCCCATTGAGTATTTATACCCCCTTCCATTCTGCGTCCTGACTTATCACTGTATTGATTATACAAAATGTTAGTAACTGCACGATAGTTAATGGTCTCTTCAATGAATTATTTTAGAAAATAAAATGTCATGTAGTCAGTGTGTCATATTACGTATCATTAATAATAATAAACAAGCACCTGTTACTGATAATCAAGATGATATCTTGTATCAATTTAATCTACTATTTGTATTGATGTAGATACTGATTACCTGTGCTGGCAGAATACTTCACCTGCGACTTACACACGCGATAATTAGACTATCATACGTCTATTACTCATTTATTGATATCCTAATCATTACACGGAACATAGTGAACATCGTTATCGTCCTGTACAAATGAGAATGCGAGAACTTGATGTAAGACATCGAGATTCGGACAACGCGCGAAGCAAAAATGCGTGAACGCGAGACGACATATTCGCGAGATTTATGTTTGCCTCGCGTCTAGCATTCTCGCACTGTCGGAGCGATTGTGAGATTGTTTCGCATTCTTGCGCTGTCGAGTTAAGGACAATCCCACAACAATGCGGATTAACCGCATGTTGAGGGCGAAACTGCCAGTTGATCTTGAAATCTCAGGACCTGTTTACAATTTATATATTCTCTAATTGCGTATTAATCAACATTACAAATCTACAGTCTTATCACATGCCACCACAAAATACTCAGATCTTGATAGGCTTTTGGAACATACTATAAATATTGACGGAAAATTCAAATTACTGTCTTCAGTTTTAGTAATTTTACACGGGAGGTCGTGGGTTCAATCGACGGCCGAGTACTTCCAAAGACTTAATACAAATGGTGTTATGGTAGCTCCCACGTTTGACGCTCAAAAATATCAAGACCAGTTCTAGGACTGTTTGTCAGGTTTCATTATAATGTGACTGGGTGGGCAATCATGTCAAGTGTCTACGGAGTGGCATTCCAGTGTGGCAGCAGTTGAGCATAAAGCTCACTGTTTCGAGTAGACACCGTCGTAATACTGAGCGACACAGAGCGACATTAAAATAAAAGTTACTAACTGTGCACCCCTTGTAGAAGATTTGTTTTTGTACTGCTATGATAAATAGTACATACCCTAAAGCACTTCAACTTAACTGTCGCTTCTTTTCTCGATTTACATCTCTTAATAAAAAAGTGAAAAATAATAAACACAATTTATGACAAGAGAGATGACTTTAATTTCTATATCGTTTAATTTCTATATCGTTTATTATTCCTACTTAGACGGGTATTTCCCAGAGCGTTTTTCTAGAGCTTGTAGCCGAGTTGAAAACTTTAATATTCAAAGCCTTTGTGTAACTAAAACGCTACCCTTTTCAGATTTTAGGAATATGTTCACCAAGGTCTCTTCCACTGTTATATGTATATTCTCTAATTTTAATTTCGATTTCCGCTCTATTGGCATTCTTGATATCAAAGACAGGTATAATAAGAAATCATGTTTAGGAATATATCAATTAGGTATTTTAGGTTCTGAAACGGGAGGTTGGTGTATGAACTTTCGTCCCTCGGGTTTTCTGGTCGTACCTTAGATCGGCTCTTTGACTGTAACTGCTGTGGTTGTTCAGTGAAGTTCTGCATACATCCTGACGGGTTTTTTATTTTTTATATATATTTTTACAATATCATATACGTGTATCGTTTCATACTTTCTCTGGATGTGGACTTAATTGATAGTAATTTCTGTTTGATAGGGCGTACTTTTATCTACACTGTCATGTCAATTTCAGCACTGAAGTAAGGATAATAAGAGGTTGTGTACACTTAAAACCGATGGTAGCCAACCAGTGGGTCATATTGCCTACTAACCGTTCCAAGTCAGCAACATTGTCTTCACCACTCTTTGTATTGTGTATTGTCATTTTCATTGTATAGTTTTTTTGTTCTTTGCTTGTGGTACAGTGCTGATCTACGGTGTCATTGCGTGCGGGTGCTATGATTTCTATAAGACCATTTTCGTCATTTTTGGTGATTATCTGGGTAATAATTACCTTACTCTGTAAGACAAACACTTTTTTGAAAAACTTTATATTTGTCTTGAATTAAAATTCAATTATGTGTTAAGTACTGTTTCTCTCATCCTCTCAGATTTCTCGAAAAAATGCACAAAAACAGTGAGTGTGACTAAATCATTGGTAAATGAAAAATGAAAAACAATCCTGAACATTTAAATACAATTGCTTCTTTCATATTCTCCAGAAAAATAAACATATTTTTCAATTTTTATATTTTTCTCATCTGCTATTCTCAAATGTTTATATTCTCATATGTTTCAATGTATTCGCGTTTAAAGTTCGTCAATAACGTTGTTTTTTACATTTTACGCGCCATTGCTGATTACGTCACTGTGGCACTCCTAAATGTGAACTTTTTACACTGATATACATATAATAAATAAATTTGGAAAAAAGGTAAAATTAGTATTGAAATAAAGAGACATATTCACTTGCGAATCAGATTTTTAATTTTATAAAGCATTTAATTATGAGAAAAACGGATCTACGATCTTCACCTTTTGTATAGATAAGAAAACATTATAGTTTTCTGCACATACAGTACTCGTATATATGGCAGTATGTATGTCAGCTGTGTATCGAATCCATATATAGTGATTAGTTATGGGCTGTTTGAAGAATTTAACAAATGAAAAATAGAAACTTCTAAATATGTACGAAAGTTTGTATTAGACTGTCAAACGGACAGCTATTGGTAGGTGCTGGTACTGATATTATACCAGTATATTCAGTAGCTCTGAAGCTGCAGTAATGGCTGGGTACCGCCCCTATAGTGATGTATGTACTAAATTCACAAAGTATTACATTGTAGCCTTAAATAAAAGAAATACGCCTATCAAATGTTAATTGAGAACGCGTTCTTAATTAAGTTTGGTAATGAACATGGCTATTGCTACCAGCAGTATGAACACAACTATGTAGATTATAGTATTATCTCGAACATACCCATTCGCTGTTTGGGTGCTTTTGTCGTGTTTTGTTTTCCACTTTAGTTCATGTATTTCAGTCTGTATACATCTTATGTGGTAGTAACCTCGAGTTCGCATTCTTATACCATTCGAAATTGTATCCAAGTCGTCTAATAACAGATTTCTACTTAGATCAAATTGAATGTTGTCATAACTTAGCAAATTGTCCAGTAGACTAACTGTCATATCGTACACAATGTCTTTGTAGTTTTCTAAATACTGTTTATTAGCAGTCGAGTGTCCATGAGCTAATAACAATTGATCAAAGAAAGCCATTATAAAGTACATTAGACAGTGATATCGTTTAAGATACAAAAAGCATCGTCTGTCCTTCGATAGCCCTTTAGCATTTAGTTCTTCCTCATTGTTTTCTGCTTCATCATGTTCATATTTTGAGTTAGAATCAGCAGTTGAAGATGTAGAATCAGCACTTGAAGATTTAGAATCCGAAGTTGACTTAAGAAAGGTTTCATCAACTTCCCTGTATTCTGGCATGTCTACAGTTTTTTGTTCAGCTTCTAATAGTGTATTTAGCAGCAAATTTTCAGGGAAACTTTTGAACATTTTTTCTTCATTTTCTGACTGCGATCTTATCTTACAATCCTTCCTACAATTTGGACAAGGAAAATGTGAAGCTGTTCGCTGCCCTTGCTTGTCCAGGCAGTGTTTTTTTATCAATGACAAAATGCACTGCTTACAAAACGTGTGTTGGCACTGAAGTATCCGCGGACTGTCAAATCGCTCCATGCATATTTGACATATTAAAATGGATTCACTGCATTTTAGGTAAATATCATCTTGGTACGCATTCGTCGCCATTGAGGTAGTATATTGTGAAGCATCAAATGTACGGCACCTATAACAATGATAAAACTAATTATAATATAGACTTTTACAAGGACTTGCCTCCAGATTATTTTTTTTCAATTAACTGTATATGTTGGCTTGGGGAGAAAATAAGTTCGGCCAAATATACGTGTTATATAAAATAAAAGACGGAGTTCCTGTTATAAGTGTATATCCACTTTGTTTTATGTATGAAAACAAAGCAAGCAATTCAACTAAACTATTCGTTGAATGTTAGTGAATTCTCACTATAGGAAATATATTAGAACATAACAAGTGGTACAACATGTTGGCGTACCCAGTGCATCCGAATTATACAAAATAGAGATTTGTTAAGGTATTTGTTTGTTTGCAAGTGTTTTATAAGTAATACTTTCAGTAAGATTATTGTGACGGATCCAATGCCACTGCTGTTAGACCTGTGGGGTAGGAGTGTTGGGGGAGGGGCTGATATTGTGTAGGGTTGGTAAAGGGACGGGATTTCACAATTCGGTGGATCGAAACAAATTTCCATTTTGAAAATTAATTAGTGGCATTTCAAGTATATCTAGTCATTAAAGTTATTTTTTGTCAAGTCATCTAATTTTAAAATCAATATTCATAAAGCAATCAACAAAAGCTATGAATAAGCCCTTGAATCGACTTGGTATGGTATGAAAACACGAATTAAACTATGTAGCCACATAATAACATTTAACAAAAGCAGCTGTAAAAACTGAATGGGTGATTTAACATGAGTTATCACACAGTACATACTATCTTGTTAATACATATGCCGACTTTAAATAAAATGTACTTGACTAGTATAAGATCTTAAGATGCTTACCTGTTCTATAATCTGTGCATGTGTAAGTCTGCTACTCGAGGACATGTGTTTATGTACCAACATGCACCGTATACATTACACATTATACACTATAAATGTACATGCCCGATTATCTCATTATATCTCGTACCAAGGGCTAGGGTAAATAAACACTTCATTGATACATTGTTGATTCGGTGGTGACTTCAGATAATTTAAGGGTCGTTCAGTAAGAGGTTTAGGTAGTGATGTTATAACGCTCTATATAAGCTGCGTATCTAGATAAGCTGCGTATCTGCGTAATTTACGAAAATAATGAGCAAAAAAGCGTAAAAGATTTTGTTATCTGCGTATTAAACACGTAAAAGAAATATAAGAAAAACACAAAAGATTCATTTCAATGCGTAGCCAACATGTTGAAAAAACACAAACAAAACATAGATCTACACACATGTGTACACAAACACATAATTTACGTAAACAAATGGCGAGGAAAAGTATTGTTAATAAACAAGGAATGGGGGTAAAAACGCGAATATAAAAAAATGAAGGGTAAACAAAAGTAATAGCAAAATGCTTATTTAGATCTCTTAATTATTGTGATAAATGCATGTATTATCGTCTTTATAGTCTAGACACATTGTAGGTATCCATATGGGTGGGTACATGAACAGACTCAATAAAACCGAGTCTGCTACTTTTATCTCTTGTTTATGTTTGTTGCTTCCCGTTTCAAGGGAAGATACACCCAATTCAATTCCCATAGGCTCCAAGTCTAGGATTGTCACAAATAAAAAGACACTGCAGTAGGAACGCCAGCCCTATGGCGTAGGAATATGTATCAAACAAGGTCACGTGATAAAATCGATAACAAAATGACATTATTGGGAAAATTGTCACTGGTCAGATTTATTCACCTCTTATTTATAAACTGTGATTATGACAAAACACAATCACAGATCGTTGTTAAAGTAATAATATTCACAAACTACATTGGTCGAACATAATTGGTGTACACTTCGTGGAATTCTCATTAATAGTTAAAGGTATTTTTCAAAGGGATGAATTTAGGTTGTTTTAATGTTTAAATTGCCAACAATGCGCTTTTAAATCAAAATCGATTTATTTCGTCATTTTAGAAGCGAGAATAAAAACAAATGCATGTATGCGTAGATAAACATTTCTTCTGTCCATATGCAAATTTGTAATGAAATCGGAGACAAATACTTTTTTTTCCCCAAAATTAACTAACATGACCCACGGACTCAAAGATGGCATAATGCATATACATTTACAGACGCGACCGGGTACACAAGAAATGAAATAATTCCATTATTTCAATACATATTTTTCAAATGTATGTATCCATGCATTCCAGATTAAATTTCTGATCTATACATGCTTTTGGTTTATGCCGGAGTGTTCAAAATAGGTGTTAACAAACCAAATTGCAACGGTACTTCGGGAAAGGAAATGAGAATGGTGAAAATATATGTCGCAGTGCTAATTTTCTGAATCCGGAAAAATAGCAAAAAAATGAAGTTTCAACACCGAGAATGAATTTTTTTTTATGAAAGTGTTCATTGACATGTCTACTATTAAAAACCAAAATTTAACAAAGTACACCGTATTCGCTAAAATATGAACAATCGCATTTCGAAGTTAATGTTCACGCGGGATATAAAACCATGATATTATGAAATCCTTTTTAAGAGATATATTGATTTAAACATTGTTCTGTATTTAATAAATTATTAGAGTAGAATGTTCACAGTTTTTCTCAAGGACACCATTACGGTAGTAACCCTGCAACCCCGCCCCTCATCCCACCCCCATCACCCTCCATACCGTATTGATTAAGTTGTATATAGCTGCGAATGCTCAGTTTTAATCAAATTCGATTTATTTCATCATTTTAGAAAGAAAAAAAAGCATGTACGCGTAAATACATTTTTCCTCTGTAGATATGTAAAATATAAAAACAAACGGAGGCAAGTACTTTTCCCCACGGAAATTAACGAAGTACACCGTAATCGCGCCGAATCGACGTTCCAAATCGATGTTAGCACGGAATAAAATTGTGGAATTATGAATTCATTTATAAAGATAAATCGATTTCAGCATTGTTCAGTAGTTGTTAGATTATTGATGTAGTATGTTCACAGTATTTATGAGAGCAACATTACGGTAGTATGACTGTATCCCTCCAACCCCGTTGGCTTCCCCACCTCCACCCGTACACACAATACTTTGTGTATTGCTGAGAATGCGCCTTTTATTTAAATCGATTTATTTCGTCATTTTAGAAGCGAGATTAAAAACAAAATCATATAGCTACATCTCTCCTCTGTATATATGTTGAATTTCAATAAACGGAGACAAGTACTAATTAAGTAACAGGGCCGTCCGACCCAAGACGGCAACATTCATATTCATTTAGAAAGACGACCGGCTACAGAAACAATTAAATAATTTCGTTATGTAAACACATATATTTTAAATGTATGTGTCTATGTATTTTACACTAAATGTTTGATCTATACATGCTTTGGGTTAATGTCAGAGTGCCCAATTTATTTTAACAAACAATGTTGCAACGGTGTATCGGAAAATGAAATCATGATGGCAGCAATATACGTTGCAGAGTTAATTTTCGAAATCAGAAAAAGCGATAAACTGATATAAGTTTAACAGGCAGAAAGAAGTATATTCTTTTAACTGTTCGTTTAAAACTGAGGGGGCGACTCGAGTTTTAAAGAAAGCAAGATTGGCATGTGTCCCTTTAACCAAGACGAGTAACAGACATGCTACTGTCAGTAACAAACATGATTTTGTGTAAACTCGAAGATTGCATAACATAAACATGTGGACATGAAATTGTGTCAATGGTTTGTGGTGTTGTGAAACCCTTTACGCGTGAATCCAAAAAGTGCGGGTCTGTTATCTTTATAGGGCATATATAGTTTTATATATATATATATATTTATATATATTATTCTTTTATATGTATTTGTATGGTCCCAGAACGCAGTCATACTCACTACTATATTGAAAGTAAATACTGAATATACATGTGCGGTGTGTTACGATCTGTAGTATTTGAATTGAATTGAATTGAATGTTGTTTAACGGCTCATCAACACAGTAAAGGTTATTTAGAGCCGCCCCAGAGAGAGGGGAAGGATACATAGGAATCCGGGAACCGTGCCCTACTCTTATTATCGAATAGATTCCTATGGTTCTTTTACGTGCTCGGAGGATAGACCGATACACGGGCTGTAGTATTTGAAAACAGACACATGAAACATTTCCCTGAAAATATATAACGATGATAAATACTATATTCTTTAGAATTTTTGTTCCTGAAAAAAAAAACATGTTTGTTTTTAGCAGTTGAAATCTACTATATTCTGCGAATATTGCTACTTTGAAAATTTGAATACGTCTGTTTTTATCAAATAGCATGTTTTGTTTGTTTTAATATTATTTTTTTTAATTTATGATTCGGAATATGGCTTACACACTGTTGAATCCTGTAATTTAACAACAAGTGGTTTGGTTCACAGGCGACAGTATCGATGAACAAAACCACTTGTTTTACTGGATTCTACATTGTGCAAGAAAATATTCATATATTATACCATTAATATTATAACATGTGTGTTGTAACATATGCTTATCCTTGTTTATAAATGTTTGATAGTGGATGTCAGCAGGGAACTTGACCTTTCACCTAAAAATCGTACGGATTATCCTCTTTCCACTGTCCACCAATGAAGTTTCATGAAATTTGCTTTAGATAAAAGGAAAAACTGTGTGGGCAAGACATTTCATTTTCCGGTCATGGTAAGGGACCTTTCAACTACTGACTTAAAAATAAACAGGGATTATCATTTCACCAAAGGCACTCAAAGTATGACGTTTTATGAAATTAGCTTTAGAGAAAGTAAAAAAGAGTTTCATTGCGGACTCATTTTTCATTAGCAAGTCACTGCGACGTTGACCTTAGATTTACTGACCTCAATATTAATAGGGATCATACTCTTACCAAAGGCAGTCAACCCATGACGTTTGAAAATAGTTACTTCAGGGAAAATAGAGTTACGGTGCGGACAATGGTTTTCATGATCGGATCAGTGACCTTGACATTTGATCTCGAACTAAATAGGGGTCATTCTCTCACCAAATGCAGTCGACCCATGTAGTTTCATGATACATGTATTTGCTTCAGTAAATAAGGAGTTACACTGTGGCCAAGGTATTAGGGTTATATTGAACTTTGACCTATTAACCTCAAAATCATCAAACGGTGAAATAGTCTTATCACAGGCAGTCAACCCGTGGCGTTTCTACAGACTTCCTTCAGGAAAACAGAAGTTACAGTCGGACAATTCGTTTCATTATCCGGTCAGTGACCTTGACCGTTGACCCACTCAACATCAAAAGAATCACCCTCTCGCCAGAAGCAATACATCCATTAAGTGTCATGATATTTGCTTTAGGGAAAGTGGACTTACAGTTTACAACATTTTACATTATCATGTTACGGTGACAATGACCTTTGACCTAATGACATCAAAATCAAAAGGCATCATTCTCTCACCAAATTCACTCAAACCATGAATTTTGATGAGATTTGCTTCTGGGGAAGTGGACAGTGTAGACAAGGTTTTTCATAATCATTACTGGGTCACGGCGCCCTTGACCTTCAATATTTGATATGCACATACTGATGCTTCGTACAAAGTTTCGTCAAAATCCAACAAGTAGCGCAGATATTTGTGATGGACGAACGGAAAGGCCAAATATAATCTGTCTCACCTACCACTTTGTGGTGGAAGACAGACTTATAAAGACAATATTTTAGTTCATATGTATACTTTATTAAGCAAATAATTAAGCGAACATAAACTTCAGCATTGACTCTGGCCAGTAGTGTACATGGAGTCTTCTTCCACATGACGTGCAGCCTGAAAGAAAATAAAAAGTAAAAAAAAGTAGAGCATAGTATTCAATTTGAATAAGGTGTTGCGAGGGGGAGCTAGGGCATGTTTTGGGGAATGGGACAGTTTTAAAAATAATTATTGTTTAACGCCTCATCAACACGTTGTTTAGGTTATTTCGAGCCGCCCCAAAGAGAGGAGGAAAGATACATAGGCATCCAGGAACCCTGCCCTACGCTTACTACCGATTAGATACCTATGGTTCTTTAACGTGCTTGGAGGACAGACTCCGATACACAGGACCACCTGGTTTCCGTTCCCATCAGACGAACGAGGCTAGCATGACACATCGGAGTAACCCAGTGGCGTCAGTAAGACTTTAATCCGTGTTCACTGGATTCAAAGCCGATATGCTATAAACGTCCCTTGACCAAAAACTGAGTAAATGGCACATCAAATAAAGGGTCAATACATATTATATTGTGTATCATACGAGTATAATTATGATTGACCTGACATGATTTCAGAACAATTTTAATGTATTTTTCACCCAACAGTACTACAGCAAGAATATATTATAAGGAAAGTTAAATCTGACAGAGGGTGCAATGCTCTATAAGCCATTTTTACTAGAAGGGGAATAAAATACAACTATTGCCAAAAATCTAAAATTGTTAAATTTTACACGTTTTTTAAGGTCATTTTACATGGGGAGAAAACATTAATATACAACTAATTATTTTCTATCTCAAAACCTGGTGATGCCGTTAGTTTTAGAAATAAAACACAATTAATAGGGCAGTTGAGAAGACACTTTTGTAGATGTGTGGTCTGTTCTGATGTGAAAATGTCTAAAACAGACACAAGATTGGAAATTTGCTCTGTGTCCCTTTAATACATTGGGGACCCATCACATAGACCATAATCATAGATAGTTTATTCAGATAATTCCAATGGGTCATAAGACCCGTTAGGATACAACAAATACATATAAACTTGACAGCGATAGTGAGATATATATACAACATTATACCAACAATTAACATAATTAACAGAAAAGTATTCATATGTAAAAGGTAACAATTAATACTTTAGCAGTTAATGTTGCTGATATTTTGCTTTGACCGCAAAATATGCAGAGAAGGTGACTGAACCATCACATTGAATCGCTAATATGTTCAATCATATTGTAATTAGTTGATGCACACGGCAATCTTGAAGTATTTATCAAGCATTAACATAAGCATCTCCATTTGTTAACCTGGTAACATTTTAAATTTTAACCTGCTTGCATTAAAAATTAAATAAAAGTATTTCATTTTGTCTTCGTTATTCTATCAAATACTTAACTATATTATAGGTGCACTATTATCAACAGTAAGTAATGTGTAAAACAGTTTCTTCTGAACTATTCTAATAAATAATATTAATGATGCACAAATTCAAACTATGCAGAAAAATTGACCGAACTCCAGAAGTTTTAAATAGAATAAAGATTGCATAGTGTCCCTTTAACACAACTTGTTTTCGCATGTATCCAGTACATGTAGTTTACACGAGCTCATATGACAATCACGCTGCATTATCACTGAAAACATTTTTTACTGTAACTTTGAACAGCACCGTGCAAGCATAACACAAGCTCTATTTAAAGAACTACACAAGTGCAAACAATTTTTAAAAGGGCTCCCACCTCAAAATGATCCACTGGCATTTAATACGGCTTGACATTCTGAAGTCGTCAGTATCAATTCACATAGAGCTGCTCAAGGGCACGATTCACGTTTGAGGCCTCTCTGAAAAAAAACATCAATCCAATGTCAATGATCAAACAGACATAGTTTATCCTTTGTTATACATTATGTAACATAGAAAAGTCAAAACTCTACTGTACATAAATATGAATCTGACCGATTTCAGTCAAATGTCAATGGCTGTTTACATTGTTTCAATGGTTATGTATTCACGAATGTGCGAGAAAATGGGGATAACATAACGATAAAGAGACAACGCTAACAATTTACATTTATGCATCTGAGGGGTGGAGTGGAGTGGGTTTCTAGTTTCCTTACCCCTCCTTGTTTTCGGTATTCAAGCTCCATCTATCCACCCCCACCCCTCATCTACCGTACTTGGGTGGGCGGGGGTGCAGGGGACATTGTTAGCATTTCTACTAATAATGGTTTTATTCCACGAAACGTTCTACAGTGTACAGTACATCCAGTTACTGGAAAGATCGGAGTACACGAAAAACACTTTATAGTTGATTATATGAACTTTCTATTAACTATTATACAGTATACACCACTATTTTAAGCACTGTATTTGGCCATTGTCTAAATATGTACGATCTAAAAGTGGTGTGTACTGTTTATTAATAAGCACATTTTAATACAAAACAAATACCTTGAAAATGGACCTCTAGCAGCAGACAGTAATCCCAAATCCAATTTGCACCAACATGTCAATTTCACGTGTCAAGTTATGTCACGGTGACCTGTTAGTCACCAACACTACAACGTGTTGACACATAATGGGACGTTATTTCGTCCTGTAAGGTATTAGTTTTTACATAATCTACGGTATGAAACACTGTACGCGTGTTGTTAGTCTCCATAGGTACCCGTAGTGCTCGCCGACGTAGCGCGCCCAGTTTCGGGTGTAAAAAAATGGCGTCTGTTTTAATTGAAAATTCGTAAAATAGTCCGTTAAAAACAAAGAAATAGTCCATGTTCGCTGAGTTAAAATGCGAACAGAACTGATATGTTATAGGTTCGTGGCGTTCCTACTGTTGTATGCAATGAATTCACACTGCCTTTGAGATTGAACCTAGGACTTTTATATTCCTCACAAAAAATATAATACTCCGCGGCATTTTACAGAGCTGTCGAGAGAGCGCGCCTGCCTTACGTCAAAAACTTCAAAAAATGAAAACGGGCAGAATGAGTATTATTTTTATTTTTTTCAAAAGCAGATAAATAAATAAAATAAATGATGGAGAATTATTTTAGACCAATATATTATTTAACACCCTTGTGCCCTAAAGGTAAAGACACATTTTTGGTGCAGTTTATATTAGAAATTCAGGTTGCTCAAACAAACATGTTATTTATTTTAGCAGAATTCTAACTGTTTTATAGTACAAATACAATATAATTCCTAGCTTTATTATCAATTATGTAATGTTGTGACCTCGTTTGTTTTGATTCAACTCATGTGCTCACCATTGATAATAGGCGTTGAGCCAGGACCCAAAATTTTCGATATTGTTACCAACTCAAGGGACAAATTCTACCATCACTTTTTGAAAAGAGCAATGTATATAGATTACATTTTTCCATGACAGCGATCTGGAACAGGTAGCTTATATAAAAAAATAGAACATTAATATGTTATCATTGTAGCCCTTTCATATAAGTTTTTGATGTTCATTTTTGAATGTCAAGCTTGTGTGAATAATTATTGATGTACTTTTTAAAGATGCACTTAAGTTTACACTTCATTGAGTTAATTAAAGCGTAAATAAGCTCTTTTATAGCACTGAATTCAGTTTAAAATAACTATTTTGCTTCAAATTAGAAGTCAGTTTACCCCACCCACTATTGACACATTTTTATGCATTTAGTTTAGTTAATATTTGTTACAATATATGTGTAAACTTGTAAGAATCAGTAATTTACAACCTTTCTACATGATTTAAATAATATTATAATACGAATAAGGGATTGTTATGATATATTGATGAAATTAAGTACTAAGCAATGTTCATGGCATTACATGTGTTCAGTAAGCCTGATAAGTTGAGACACATGCCAAACTGGAAGTATAAGCCTTCCTCAAAGTAACTGCAACATAAATAGTATTAACATGTTCTGATACATACATATATTGCACAGACGACACATAGTCCAAAGGATTCTAGATAAATGAAATGTACGGTTTAACGTGTTTTGTTTTAACAAAAGTCTTTTTTAGGCGTATGCGTCATGGCAATATTTATTATGATTACATAATACACATTTGGATTATGTATTACACATAAATACATGAATTAAACATTGCATATTGCAACGCAAAATCTTAAAAGTTGACTATTTTAATACTTTTTAATTACATTTAATGCATATTTCAAGGATTTTTACACCTGAATTAGCCCACCCATATACAACACGATGAACTGAAGAATTCTGCAAATGAAATGTAAAAATAGTAGTATATGCATTTGCACCAACCATTTTTGTGTTACTGAAAAAAGAATCGACGAAGATGAATGATTTGAGTTGGCGGTTTTACGGCGCACCAACACAAACATGTTATATGGCGTCAACAGGAATGCACATTCGACCCGGCTCACTCTTCATTAACATCTAGATAAAAAATTGCAGAATGTGCCTAGAACCTTCTTACCTTCAGAACTGCAGAGTTGCTGCAAATTCTCTAGTAAACACTCCATTTTTCGCTGGAGCCACGATCACTGCCACCACTGAAGAGTAGCACCTGAAACAATATAGGTTTCATGATGAAAATAATGAACAAAAATGACAAAATTAACATGAATTCGGGGAAATTTTACCCCTATGCCTGGATATGCAGTGGTCATATTCTTGCCCAGGAACCACACGGCGTCGACGAAGAGATATATTTAGGGTGATACCCAGATCACTGTACTAACTACTTACCATGGCAACTATTTGTTAGTGTTACAATATCACCTGCTTAGGATATGTATCTAAACGTAGGTTGTGATGTTCTCCGCACTTGCTTTAGAGTATGGAATTAACCTAGGATAGTAAGCATCAACCCTACTTGTGTGCATGCAAGTGGAATGATTATTACCTAAAAAAATAAGGTGTATTGCCAATGAAGAGAGAGACAGGGAGTGTGTGTGTTTGTGTGTGTGTATGTGTGTGTGGTGTGGGTTGGTTGGGGGGGGGGGGGGGGTATGGATATGTAGGCCTTTAGGAACCTGCCCTACTGACGAATAGACACCTATGTTTCTTTAACATGATGGGAGAAAGAAAAAAAGCGATACACGGGATCGCCTGGTTTACGTCCCCATCCGACGGACGAGGGTAAAAGTGTCTTGCCCAAGAACACACCGACAAAATGCACTGGCTCCGGTGAGGCTTGAACCAGGGTCCTCTGAATTTAAAGTCCCCCGTGCTATCCACTGCATCAACAGGCTGTATGCGCTCAAGCAGGATGACTGCATTAAAATACATACAACTAAAATGTTAATCCGTCATAAAGGTTATATCCAAGAAGCTGGGTTCACAACGGTCTCTCTTATCTAGCAAGTTAGCATCAAGTTCATGTATGCCGAGTTGCAATATGCCTGCAAGCCTTATATATGCCCAGCTCATTGATGTTTTGATAAACTTGGCAATTAATGCCTTGGGATAAAACAGGACAATTAAAAATACTCAGTACATATTATCTGATTTAAATAATATAACTTAATGTGACAATATAACATACATATAAGATATAAAAAAAGCAAACGCTTCCAGATAAGAATCGGTACCCAGTGCATCGAGATAAATTACATTTAGTGATCACGGTTAGTTTACTGATGTTTACTCTAAAAGCTATATCCGACATACAGGTGCTACTGCAGTGAAAGTAGCTATCCCGCCAACAAAAGCCACATTTTACAACATATGTACATCGTTTCTAAATCTACTGACCACGAGGTACATAACTTACATCGTTTAAGAATCAAAACTCTATAGATACAATATAAAAAGCTTTAACCAGCCAGACAAAAAAACCAAAAACGGATAATTCATTTTACACTTATTCAATTACGGATATTACAAAAACCCATGAATAAACATATACTTTTAAGCGACACATATGCATTATTATATGAAATGAACACTTGGATAGAGTTTTGATAAACTGTTTTTGTAGTGTAATTTTGTCGTAATTTGGCGGTGTATTTTAAAATTTGTATAACAAACACCTAAAAATCAACAGTTAAACCGTAAAATGCCTTTTTTTTTTCTTTCTGTTTTTTTTTTGCAATTTTCGAAAATGCAGTGGTCTACTTTGCAATTTTAGTTCGTGGATTTGTTCAATATGCGATTTGTAAACATGGTTAAGTCTTCATAATGGAATACCTTATCAAAAGTCACATTCTCTATATATTTCAGTTCGCTTAAAACTTTTGAAGTGATTTTATGAAAAGTGTACAACTTCAAGCCATAAACAAGAGACCCACTCGCCTTGTCTCAAAGTGCTCTCATGTTTTAAGAAACAACAACAATTTCTTTATATACATCTGTAAAACTGTGACCTCCGTAGTGGCCACATTTGACCCCATTGTCGCCATTTGAACAAACTAGGTAGAGGATCATAAGCTTATGGTACATGCGAACTATTATTTAGCTTTTTGAAATATCAGAGAAGCTGTTTGAATATGTTTTCCTATATAATTCAATGTTATAGTGTGACCACGGGACAGGGCCAAATTTGATTCCAGGCTTGATTCAAGGGACACCATTTAAATTATTTGGTACAGAACAACATGTAGCTTATTACACTTCTAGCTCTTGAAGTTTCAGAGATGATGTTTACAGACGTTCCTACATAACTCTATGTAAATATGTGACCCCAGGGACCGGGCGAAATTTGACCATAAGATCACCATTTGAACAAAATAAATTGATAGAGATTGATACTCTTATGTTACATGCATCGTATTAATCTAGCTCTTGTAGTATCAGAAAAAGAATATTTTTATGGACTTTCCTATATAACTCTTTGTAAAACTTTAACCCCAGAACCGGGCCATAGTTGGACACAGAGTCACGATTTGAACAAAAGTGGTGGAGAACCATACGCTGTACAATATACAAAATAGTAGACCTCTGGCTTTTTTTTTTTTTTTAAGAAGAGATTTTAAAGATTTTTCCATATGACTCTTTGTAAATATATGACCCCTGGGGCGGAGCTTGATATGACCCCAGGGTCAACATTTTAATAAACTTGCTAGTGGACCGTAAGCTTATGCTTTATGCATAATATGGGACCACTAGCTCTTACAGTTTTAGAGAAAATTATTTATTTTTAAACATTTCCTATATAACTGTATGAAAAAATGTTACCACCGGGGCTGGGCCATATTTGACCCTGGGTCACCATTTTATAAATACTTGGTAGAGGACCCTAAATGTATAATACATGCAAAATATGAGACCTGTAGCTCTTCTAGTTTCAGCGAAAACGATTTTTTAAAGAAACAAGAGTTTTGCTTCAAAGGGGGAGATAACTCTAATAACAGAAATCAGCTTCCCTGTTCACACTGCTATCATGGATTTTTTGTTTCTCTACAAGGTACTCAATAACGTGGTACTAATAAGAATTTTCCCTTGAGATAGTAACAAAAAAGTGTATATAAGGGCAACGCATTTTACTGCTATTAAGTATTAGTAACGATCTTACTTTTTAATTCATGAATTCGGGACTAAGTTCGTAACCAATTGTTAAATAGATCTGAGTATTCAAGAATATGGTAAGTATGTGTTTATCACCAAAATACAATGTAAGCACCTTTTTAATTGTTATATAGTTGTTTTAGTTGTCAGTCATTGTTATTTTCAAACTGACAAATATACTTGTGCCTCTTGTTATTATATATTTAGGTAAATTCCAGTAACTAGTTGTTGTAAATTGATAATTATGTAGGTGTGGTAATTACATATACATGTGTAAATATATTAATATTGCATGAATTAAATAAAACACATTATTAGTCGATAAGAATCAAAAGATATTGCTATTGAATGTATAGCCCAAAAAGCATCAACAAATACAGAAGGTGGTATGGTGAAACTATGGTTACTCTCTAGAGTTAGCCTCATCGACGCCGTTGCGTTTCGTTTGTAGGTTCTTTGACAAGACAAGTTCCTTTTGCATCGACCGTCGGATGGTACGGGGTGGAGGTGGTGGGGGGTGGGGGTGGCGTAAACCGGGAGATCCCTTGTATCGGTCGGTACCCGAGCAAGTTAACGACCAAAGTAATAATCTATTCGTTAGCAAGAGTAAGGAATGTCTCCGGATGCATATGTATATTTCCTCATCAACAATTATTGATATTCCATTTTTAAGTTTGACCTGGCTGATTAAAGCCGTTTATATTGTGTCTTTATAGTTTGGATTTTCAAAATATGTAAGTTGTATATCACTGTTTCTAATCTAGAATGCGTCTTTTACGGTTTAACGTTGAATTTACGGTTTTACTAACGTTGCAGAGCCGGAAAGGACTGTAGTGTTACATGTTCGTATAATGTTATATAAGAATTCTCTACATTTTTCGTCTTTCATCGTTTTCGGATGGTCAGGTCACGTATAAACCCCGAAATTTCATGTAGATACAATCCTAGTCCAGCAACCCTTCTTCGGTAATCGGTTTCCAATTTATTTTTCAGGTCAACCTAATACCTTAGTCCAGATAAGCCATGCATAAAAATGTAGGGAAAACCTACCCTTGTCTTGAAATGTCATTAATTTTAAGCACGTTTTGCACATAACTCTGAGTTAAAGACACTTTTGTCTCAAAATATGTTTTATTGATTAATTTATTGCTCCAATATGTTCTCAAAATGAAGGAGTCAAAGGAAAACAACACATTTTGCGGAAAATATGAGCTGAATTTTACTCGCCAGTAGCGTTGCTAAGCACTTGCCCATGACGGTGAAGGTATAAAATATCTAACCGTGAAGTTAGTACAAAATTACTATGCTGGGACGTAGCCAGAGCCTTGAGTATGTGGAAAACCAGTTTTACTTTGCGAACGTGTAGGGTTGGTGGTGGTTGTGGGTTCTTTGGTGGGGTGGGGGCGGGGGGTGGGGGCGGGTACGATGGCATGGTCCTACTTAAAATGTTATGAATGTAAGAAAAGTAGATTGAACGCTGGCGAAGTTCATATAAGGGCAATCGCATGCTGGCGTGTTTGAATAGTTCCAGTATAGGATGCTAGTGCCATAGATTGTTAGTCTTCACTATCAGATGACCAGAAGATGCCCTCTTTTTTTTTTTACCTTTTTTATATATATATATAAAGAACCTTTTTTAAAGCCGCCCCACATATGGGGACATAATAGATCGGGGCGGCGGTGGTACGGTGGCATGCTCCCACTGAAAATATTATGAATGTAAAAAAAAAGCGAGTAAATAAACGCTGGAAGGTCAACGTCAATAGCTCATATAAGGGCAACCGCATGCTGGCGTGTTTGAATAGTTCCAGAATAAAACGCTAATGCCATAGGTTGTTAGTCTTCACTTTCAGATGATCATGGAAGGAGAAGATGCCTCTTTGTTTTTTCTTTTCTTTTTTTAAATATTTTTAAAGCCGCCTCATATATGGGGACATAATAGATCGGAATTCGGGAACGTGCCCTACACGAGAGACGTAATAAATCATTATTTCTTAGATCGCTGTCTAAACTTATTAATGCTGGATTCCTGTGGTTCTTTTTCGGAAAATAGACTCAAATACACGAGACCGCCCGTTTTATATCCCTGTCCAATCAACGGGGCTAAGGGAAAGTGTCTTGCCAAAGAACGCACCGACGAATATGTGGCGTCGATGAGGCTTGAACATGGGTCCTCCGGTGTTTCACGTCCACTGGGTCACGCCGAGATAAAACGACAAAAGGGATCGTAAATGACATATTGTCAGTACCGTGATTGTGGTAATATGTCCGATTACGTGCTAAGTTACTGACTAATAACCCGTATATACATGTAATTGCATTTAATATCACTTTTAATAACTTGTAGTTCAATCCATTTGTATATGTTTCATGAATATTGTGATGTTGAATTGATTTATTGTAACATATCTGCAATAAAATATTAGTAAACTAAACTTTTAATTGCGCGAAATTAGTGTGGACGTTGACTTGTTTGCTGGATTGTGTGTAATCATAGACAGTACTTTCAGCCCCCACCCCGTCCCCAATCATAGACAATATTCATGAAACATATACAAATGGACTGAACTACAAATACCCCGTGAAACACCGGAGGACCCATGTAAACCCCGTGCTACGAATCAGTTGTGTTATTTTTTACTGGTCCTTTGGGACCAACGAGCCGAATATAGGTGGCTTTGAAGTAGAAAACCGCTTAAGCCGGTGCTAGGGGGCGTGAGAAGTGTTGCTTTTTTCCATTACTTCTCATGAACAGACTCAATAAAACCGAGACTGCTGCTTTATTCTCTTAATTGTGTTAGTTGCTCTCAAAGGATCACCTTTATCAGTACTTATATGTACATGTCACTGGCATAGTTAACTAAAAAACAAGTACTTTCAGACCCCACCCCACTACCCACCCCCACTCCCCAATCATAGACATATGTACATGTCACTGGCGTAGTCAACTAAGCAATAAGTACTTTCAGCCCCCCCCCCCCCCACACACCCCCGAGGTAGAATACAACCACTGCAATATCACAAACACATACGCCCCCGCCCCACCATCATTCATATTCATTCTGTCATTTTTATCATGCTCATTCAAGGTCTTTATCATGAAACGTTGAACCGTGGTTCTATCGTTAATGGAGTATATAAAATTTCCAGCAACTATGCCGTTCTGCAGGTAAGACTGTTCTATGCCCATTCTCCATATTTTATCTTGATGTAAATGGAGTATGAGCCGGACACGTTCATTCCTGTTAGGCGCCATATAACTTTTCATGTGTTAGTGCACCTTAAACCCAATTCAATTAATTCAGTGACTTACGGCAGATGCGGATTCAGGATTTGAGATGGATGTGTAATTTTCCACTATTTCAGAGTACATCATGAACAATTACGTTGCCCTATAACAACATTTTTGTGAACATAAATTGAGTTAAGTATATGCTATTTGTGTTTTGGCGCGTAGATGATGTCAAGATAATCGGTCACTTTAGGCACCGCGGCTGTGACATGCAAAACGGAACGTCAAGCAATGGCTCTGTCGAGAACCTTGCTATAACACCAAGAATATATAAACATGTTACCTGTATTTTATTAGCCCAATACCGGTTTAAACCGGAGAGTACTATAGGTCTACCACTGTCTGTATATCCGTCCGTACATTCGGATTCAATAATCTGTCAGTAAGAATTAATTGTTCCCCTGAGATATAATTAACACGGTGGCGAAACCACGTGACTTTTTGATCGGGTTCTCGGCAAAAAGATATCAAAAAACCCACTCGATTCAGGTTTTTGCTTTATAACTTCATTTAAAGAAGTGTCTTCACCTAAAGCGTATATACCTGTACAAACGGAGGTCTTCTCTCCTCCGGAAACGGTAAACAATGTATTCCTCCAGTACTTTCTAAGATTAGCCTTCCCAAAATGTACACGGTCATAGATTTCTTTAAAAATTATTCTTTTCGGCTGAGGAAATAACTGACTTTGGAGGGGTACTTGTGTTTTAGTCGAGTACAATTCGTTAAATATTAATAACGTTATAAACCTGAATCAAGCGTGCTGTTTACATTTTACGATTAACAAGAGTCTCCATTGGACACAAAATACGCCCATTCTGCCGGCGAATATATTTCTGCTTAGGTTTGCTAACATGCAGTTGAAGGAGAAGTAATTAATGACAGCTCTTTTGTTTTTGTAAAGAACTAGTTTTACCAAATATCCTGATATGAAATGGTAATATATTCAAATAAATGTTTTAAAAAGGTGTATAATGCATTAAGTAACTGTTGAATTGCCGGCGAATTCTTTTCTTGTTTGTAACTGTGATAAATGATTCTAAGTGTTAGTGCCGCGACATAATACGAACTCCGTTGTTACCAGGGCGATTGGACTGGTTTCGAACTTGACCGAATTTCATCAAGAATGAAAAACAAATATTAATGTTATTTAGCGGACATCATCAAAATTGTCATGGTAAAATGGCCATAACTCCGTTGTTACCGGGACGATCAGGATGGTTTCCGAACTTGACCTAGATATTATGCCCATAAATATTATTCCAAAGTTTCATAAAGATTAAACAACAAATACTTAAGTTATGGAGCGGACATCGTTAACATTGTCACTTTTCAATAATTAAAGGGCCACAACTCCGTAGTTACCGGGGCGATTTTCAATAAAGGGTCATAACTCCGTTGTTACTGAGGCGATTGGGCTGGTTTTCGAACTTGACCGAGATATTATGCCCATAAACATTATTTCCAAGTTTCATAAATATTGGAGAATAGTTGTTAGAGGGCGGACATCACAAAATTGTCAATTGTCAAAAATTAAAGGGCCATAACTCCGTTGTTACTGAAACGATTGAGCTGGTTTTCGAACTTGGCCGAGATATTATGCCCATAAACATTATTTCCAAGTTTCATAATGATTGGATAATGTGTGTGAGTTAGCGAGCGGACATCGCAAAACGTAACGGACAGACGGACGGACAACGCCACGACATAATACGTCCTGTCTTAGGACGGACGTATACAAAATCAATTGGATTCGCCACCATGATAAAAGGGTGTAGACTGTCGTTTTTTCTCTCTACCTCCACCACAGAAAATCGACCGTCATATAAAACATTAAATATGTTGAAAATGACCTAAAGCACCATACCAAACATTAACTTGTAATATATCTGTGTGCCAGTGTGTGGTATTACAGATATTTGAAGTGATTTCAAATCAAGATCAGTCTCTGAAAGGGTAACTTTCTGTACTCCCTCGAGGAGCAAGTAGAATTGAACTGAGTCGGGGTTTTAAGGCGCACCAACACATGAAAGGTTATATGGCGCCTAGCAGGAATGAACATGCCAGGCTCATCCTCCATTTACATCGAGATAAAATATGGAGAACGGGCCTAGAACCTTCTCACCCTGAACTGCAGAGTTGCTGCAAATTCTATTGATGAATTTGAGTCTCACTTGACCTGTTACGCTTGAGCCACGTAGAGAAATTACTACTTTAATTATCTCGCTCTATGAACAAATACATGCACTGCCAGTCTGTTGATTTAGTTAATTTTATGATAATATATCAATTTAAAAACTGAGTTGTGACCTTTCAACTGATGTCTATTCGAAAATTTACCAGTATATGGTTACAATGACTTGCAACTTAAAATTAAAACATAAGTAAACTAACAGTGAATGTATCGTTGTATAGCAACAGGTCGATGAACGTGATTTTTCTCTCTCAAATAAACTGAATTGCTAATCAAGCCTAAATTTAACTAAATTATCAAACAAAGCAAACATACTACCAACTGACGAAATACCATGATAAAATAAACGAAAGCTCATGGTAATAATAATATATTTTATTATCATTGATCTTGCCAATAAAACAGAATCGAAACAGTATTTAGTGAACAACATTTTTACCAAACTGAAATGGAGGTAATTTCAAAATAATTATTTTGATGTCACTGATTTTGACTTCTTAATTTAAAGGGACAATCTGTGTTAATATTTTAAAACTCTCACCCATAGCTTTTCTTCATAACTTGCATTTTTTTTATCATTAATATAAATTATAAGAAAGAATAGTATAATGATAATTATTTTTGCTGATTGTTGATTGTATTGCCCTAATAATAGTTTCACAACATAGTAGAATAAGAACAAAATAATAGGCCAAAATGACTCTTGTGCATGGGTTGTCATCATAAAATTCCCTTCAGTACTTCTTTTAAAAAAATTGCAAATAAAACAGCCACAACAACAACAACAAAAACAAAAACAAGAGAAATTTAAACCTTTGACCCAAGTTAACAATTAAAACAAACTCACAATTTTAATTTTAAAAAAATAAATAATAATAAACATTAAACTGAAACAAGTAAAAAAATAATAAAATAAAATATGTTTCTTGAACCAAACATTAAAACAAGAGGTCAATGACCTTGTAGCTCTACTGATAGGTTTTTGATAGCTAGATCAGAATTCCTGTGAAGTTTCATGAAAATCCGTCAAGTAGTTTCAGAGGAGTAGTCGCTACATTTTTTCATTATATAATTCTATGTAACAAAGATGGCCGCTGGCGGCCAGTTTAACGTCCAATCAAAATATTTTTTGGTAAAGATCAACATCATGTCATAATGATCATTTTAGAAAAAGTCCCATATCAATATATCACTTATAGTTTTCAAGAAGTATTCGCTACAAACTTGTATTTTGAAAATCTATTTTTAGCCGTGGCGGTCATCTTGAATTTCCGGCCGACCTGACATTTTGCTAGGATCAATTAGACATCAAGAGCAACATTCCTGTGAAGTTTCATGAAATCCGTCGAGTAGTTACAGAGGAGTAGTTGCTACAAGTTTTTACTAGATAACTCTATGTAAACAAAGATGGCCGCTGACAGCCATGTTTAACAATCAAAACGACAAGGATCAATATCATGCCATGCTGATCATTTTAGAAAAAGTCCCAGATAAATATCACTTCTAGTTTTCAAGAAGTAGTCGCTACAAACTTGTTTTTTGAAAAATTATTTTGGACCATGGCGGCCATCTTGAATTTCCGGGTGCCCTGAAATTTTGCTAGGATCAATTAGACATCAAGAGCAACATTCCTATGAAGTTTCATGAAAATCCATGAAAATCCGTCAAGTAGTTTCAGTAGAGTAGTCTCTACAAGTTTTCATTATATAACTCTATGTAAACAAAGATGGCCGCTGGCGACCATATTTAAAGTCGCATCAAAATAATTTTCGACTAGGATCACCATCATTCCATACTGATCATTTTAGAAAAAGTCCCATATCAATATCACTTATAGTTTTCAAGAAGTACCGCTACAAACTTGTTTTTTGAAAATATATTTTTATATATTTGTGGTGGCCATCTTGAATTTTCGACCAACCTGAAATGATGCTAGGATCATTTTGACATCAAGAGCAACATTCCTGTGAAGTGTCATGGCAATCCGTCAAGCAGTTTCAGATGAGTAGTCGCTACAAGTTTTTATTAAATAACTCTATGTAAACAAAGATGGCCACTGGCAGCCATGTTTAACGACGCATCAAAACGATTTTCGACAAGGACCAACATCATGTCATGCTGATCATTTTAGAAAAAGTCCAATATCAATATCACTTTATACAGTTTTCAAGAAGTAGTCGCTACAAACTTGTTTTTTAAAAATCTATTTTAGATTTGGCAGCAATCTTCGATTTCACATCAACATGAATTTTTGCTAGGAACAACTAGACCTCATGGGCAACATTTCTGTAAAGTTTCATGAAAATCCATTCAGTAGTTTCAGAGGAGTAGTCGCTACAAGAAAAAGTTTACGGACGGACGGACAGACGGACGACGGACACCGCGCCACGGTATAAGCTCTGCTGATTTCTGATCAGTAGAGCTAAAAATACATGGAATGATCAAAACATAAATCAAAAATATTTAAATATTTCTGTTTAACAACCAAAAAAAACAAAAAAAACAAGAGGTCAATGACCTTGAAGCTGTACTGGTATGTTTTGATAGCTAGCCTAGCATTCTTGTGACGTTTCTTGAAAATCTGTCGGGTAGTTTCAGGGGAGTAGTCGTTACAAGTTTGTTGACTATATAACTCTATGTAAACAAAGATGGCCACTGGTAGCCATGTTTAATGTTGCATTGAAATAATTTTCAACAAGGACCAACATAATGTCTTGCTGATCATTTTAGAAAAAGGGCCATATCAATATCACTTATAGTTTTCAAGAAGTTACAGTTGCTACAAATAAGTTTTTAAAAATCTACTTTTAGCATTGGCGGCCATCTTGAATTTCCGTCCGACCTGAATATATGCTAGGATCAACTAAACATCAAGAGCAACATTCCTGTGAAGTTTCATGAAAATCTGTCAATAGTCGCCTCAAAAAAAAAGTTTACGGACAGACGGACAACGCACCACAGAATAAGCGCCGAGCTAATAAAGTAGAATTAAAATAAATAATAATAAATTTGAAACCACGACCCCCAGTTCCTAAATATAGCATATTTAAGAAAATCAAGGTCCATTACTCTGGTGTAACTGGTCTGATCAGGCTGAGAGGGCTGGCGTGGAGCAGTCGGTTGCACGGCGGATTTGTAACCGGAAGCCCCGGGTTCAATCCTCCGTGGTGCCACTGAGGTTCGTCGGTGTGTTCTTGGGCAAGACATTTTCCCATTGCCTCGTCCGTCGGATGTGGATGTAAACCGGATGTTCCCGTGTATCGTCCAAGCATGTTAAAGAACCATAGGAATTTATTCGATAATAAAAGTAGGGCACGGTTCCCGGATTTCTATGTATCCTTGCCCTCTCTCTGGGGCGTCTCTAAATAACCTATACTGTGTTGATGAGCCGTTAAACAACATTCAATTCTGATCAGGCTGGTTTTTGAACTTCGCCAAGCTTTCCTAGATACAAATACACTGATATATATGTATTATAGGTGTTCTGGCTCAAAACCCAAATCACCCCAAATAATCTAAAACCACTACACAAAATTTTTTAGTTTACTGAAAATTAAGTCAATTATACTGGTTATTTAGCATGTCCCAGGCGCTAAATAACCCAAGATTTTAAGATTGAATTGTGAAAATGTTTTAAATTTGGATGTTTAAATTTTATTACAAAATAGAGGTTAAACATTAAAACTTAGGTTGAATACAAAGGTGGTGGATCGTACTCATACACATTACTAAAACAATTTATTACACACTTTTTAGATTTTTTTGTAAGGTTGCCATTGCTTCCTTTCTTCCCTGCTCTACTAGTTCTTTTTTTTGAGCTTCACTTATTTTAGCCTTTTTTTGTTTTGTGTCCTGTTTTAAACTATAATATTTACTCATACAAAATCAACTTGAACTCTTGATCAGATACTTGTGCATCACTCAACGCTTTTGATATTAACTGCTTTATACTATTTAACTTAGACTCTGCTAAAGTTTTTATTTCATGATGTTTTTGAGCTTTTGCATTAAGCTTGCGTCTGATAAAATTAATACAAACACCTGTAGCTCCACATACTATTGCTGCTATTTCTAAAGGTAACAAAACTGGAACAACGAATCCAATCCCAGCCATAATAACACCTGCAGATATTAAGGTAGTGTCAATTCCATCTGTAATATTAATACCACGTTTATATTTTTTATAAAGTGACTGACGTATATCTCGTTCTGTAATTAACTTTTTTTCAATTTCTGAAATCTTTTGTAATCTATAATTTTGTCCGTCTTCCACTGGCAACTCAGGATATATACTTGCTGCTGTTGGTTGCTTCATTTTTTTATTAATAAATAAAAAATTAATTCAATTAATAATGATGCCACCGTATTAACAGCTGTAGCGTTAGCAACCTTGCATACAAAGTTAACAACAGAACCAGCACCAATCTCTAAAGGTTTATCAAAGTTATCATGATTGCGTGGGATGATGTGAAGCGTTATGCCATAATTTGGTTGTTCAACACCATTGACAGAAACTATTACAGTTACGTCACCAATTAATCGGTCACTTGCTAATCGGTCAAGTGGGCCCTTAGCCTCCGCAAATATTGTTATAATCCCATATTTAAGATTATCAACTCTATTTTTCAAATGATTAAACTGGTTAACAAAAGGCACAATTCGTCTATATAAATCTTGAACATTATTTATTAAAGCCTCTAAGTCTTCTGTTTTTTTAGGGCTTGTTGGTCCAAATATACTCATTGTTTTTTTTATAAAAATATATTTTTTAAATAATTTCTAAAACACAACTCATAGGCAAACCGTGATTATCTATTTTGTTGCCATGCTCATCTCTGACTTCTATTTTCAATTCAGTAATTGCACCATTTGTAAGACAGTGATATTCAGGATAACAACTTGTATATACAATATCTCCAAACTGCTTATTTACCACAGGTATAACCCCTATAATAGTGCTTGGTGCACCATTGAAATAATTACTACTCGTATTAACTTTTTTCAGATGAACATATAGCTGTTTATAAGGAGCTAAATCAATTGAGTGATCTCCGACACGAATACCTTTTAACCATTTTCTGTCCTCGAATTCCAGCATTTTTGAAAGACCGCTTGATAATCGTGTCTCTATTGGCGTATCTAAAACGGCTACAGCACTTGGCGCTTCAACGGTTAGGGTAATATTTTCATTTAGCAATTTAAAATTTTCTATCAACTGTTGAAAGTTATAAAGTCCATCTGGCATATGAAACGTTTTATCTGGGTTTCATGTCTTTATGACTTCATGATTAATATTACACCAACCGATAGTGTATGTAAAACTTTTTAATCCAACGCGCCTAGTTCCATCTCTATTATCGATATACTGTTGTAAATTAATAGAGTTGTTTATGTTTGAAATTGTATGAATTTTTTTTTTAATATATATTTATAAAAACACAAATAAAAATGATTTCTAAAGAATTCAAATATAACCCGGATGCTCAATATTCAAATACTTTTAGCAAGAAAGTGATAGATATAATAAATCAAAACATAGTCATTACATCAGACGGTAAAGGCTTTAAAACATCATTTTCCAATGTTTTTGAAAAATACACACTCCCATACGTCAAATCAGATGCTATAGTCCAACGATGGGGAACAGATTGGATGTTATTTTGGCAGAACCAGTTGAATTTTGCTATTTGGTGTGCGACAACTGGATGTGGTATTGATTTTAACAACCATCTAAAAGCTGATGCCCTAGTTTTTCGTTATTTCGATTTCATGTCTATTACCAAGTCAGAAGAATATTATTTTAGATGAGTTCAGCAATGCCGCAAGACTACAATTGGAATGCGTTTAATAACACATATAACCGAAACGCATACGAGAGAATATGCAAGGAGTTTAACGTTGACTTAAATTCAGACTGGAGACAGAAACAAAGCTATAATAATGGTTTAGGAACAATTTATAATTACTGGACAAATATTGGTTATCATCCTTTGGTAAATACTGTATACGGCAGCAGCTTTACCAGCTAGGTTGGCAAGAAGTTTACCAAGATTAAGTAGTTGTTTTTTTATCCAGTCTTTTACACTTGATGGATCAGGTTTTGGAGTTGGAGTTGGAGCAGCACTTGATGTGGGAATAATAGAATTAATTATCACCCCAAGAATCATACCAAATGCAGTTAGGATACTAACAATTGTAATACCTTGCTCCCTAAACAAGGTTTTGATCCTCTCACCAAGTGTTGTATCCTCGTTTAACATTTTGTTTATTGTCTCTTTTATCCTGCTTACATGATTACGAAAAGCTTCTCTGTTCTCATTAATGACATCCATTCTTGCACCTCTCTCATCTTCAAGGTCTTTGATGCGATCGCTAATTCTTTTTATCTGGAATTCATCATTATCAGTCTTAGCTTGTTCTAACTTTTTTTTTCTCTTGTTATGTCTTTATCAAGTTGTGTAAGTTTTGCCACGTTATTGGTGAGTTCTTCCTTGACAGTTGTCATTGCTTTTACTATTCCATCCATTTCACGCTTGTCTATATTTGTTTGTGTTGAAATATCAGGAAGCTGAAGAGCACTTTCTATTGACTGTGCTGTGTCATTCGCAACATTTGATAAATCTTGTAATGGAATAGTATCCACGTCTGGTAAATCGTTTCTTGTGCTCTCCAAATCTTGCAACGCTTGCCGAGCTTTTTGTGATACTTTTGTTCTACTGTCATACTCCGGCAAATTCAAAAAGTGTCTTACCGCCATTGTTCCCCAAGAGCCAACAACCCTGTTATATTCAATTACCAAAGAACCAAGAGCAAGAAATGTAAAAGAACCTTGCTTGGCAGTTATTCTTATTTCTTTATCACCAAACAACCGCCAGTATAATGTTTTACCATCAGATGATACTTTAAACTGGTCATAATCCATTTTGTCCGGTGTCATCTTATATCGTTTTTTTATTTCATCATAAAAAGATTTTACAAGATTTTCTTTGTGTGCTTCAAGTTGGGATTCTTTCAGCCTTCCTCAAAGGTCAGCAAGATGATCGCTTTCATTAAAAAAACTTCTTCGAATAGGTTCATCAGGCACCATTGGTAAATCATCATCATAATATTCATCATAATCACCTGGATCAAACGTAGGATTGTCAAAATCAAATCCTCCTTCAGCCATTGTTTATTTTATTTAATTTTAAAAAATAAATTTAAAAAATAAAAACAATGTCAGCTTACGGAAACAAACTCAGCCCTCATAGAAAACTAAGAGAACCTCATGGTGCCAAAGGCATCCGCACAAGTGTAGTAATAACTAATAATCCATCAACAATAGACCAAAACCAGCAACTGCTTGTGAGATTTCCCAACCTAAGTACTAATGATGTGATAGTTCCACGTACTGCTCGTCTTGCCTTTGAAATAGAACTTAAAAGCAGAACAGACGCCAACGCTACTCTATTTCAAAATCTGGGTAGAACAATTGTGAAAAAAATGACAATAAAAATAAGTGGCAATGAAGTCATGTCAATAGATGACAGTGATATATATCATTGTTATGTAGATTTATGGAAAAGCCCTACCGAACGAGTAAACATAGCTTACTAAGGTATTGGTAAATCAAACATGCTAAAACATAGAGTTGGTGCGGGAGATGCTTCCGCAGACACCGAAGATGAAGCTATAGCAGCAGCTTATGGAAATAGATTTTGTATTCCACTGGACTTTGAAATGTTAGAAAGTCATATGCCATTTTATCAAGCGGGGCTTGGTGATAGGTTAGAATATGAATTAACGTTTAACGATTATAACAAAGTTATTAAAAGCAGTGATGCTGATGCATCTTATGTAATAAAAAATATCTGCTTGGAATTTGATACGGTTAGTGATGTTGAATTATCCAGACAAATAAGACAGCAAGTCAATGGTATGATAGTATTTTTGTATGATCGTATCTTGCGGCATAGAAAAATAATAGCAAACAAATCTGAAACCCTTTGGAACATCAACATTAATACACCAGCACAGAGCATGAAAGGTATTTTAATGCTGTTTGAAGACCCAGAAAGAACAAGCACAGAAACCTATTACAACCCAATGATTGAAAAAGTTGAAATGACAATAGAGGGAGTACCAAATCAGTTGTATAGTCAGGGCATGAAGGCATATCAACATTGGGATAAAATCAACAAATATTTTGCTTTAACATCAAAAAGAAACAAAGAGACAGAAATAGTAGCGAGGGACTTATACTTTACCAATGTTTCTCTTGAGACTTATCTGACAAAATCATATGCTTTGTGGCTTGACCTTAGAACATGTGATGACAATTTATTATACGGCAGTGGAAGAAGAATAGAAAACGGCAGTGAAGGCATAACGATATTAATAAATAAAAAAGCAAATGCAGATCAACCTTTAAATATTTATATATATATAGTACAAGATGCGCAAATCAATTTCGAAGATGGAAGATTCAAAGAAGTACGATACTAGTTTACGACAAAAATATCCTAAATATTCCCACAGTGCCATTATTTGTGGTCAGACAGGCTGTGGTAAAACAGAGTTTGTTCTTGACATACTTGAACAAGAGTATGTTAGAGTTTTTGAACGGTACAACAGCAATATCCATGTTTTACGGGGCTTGTAAAACATACCTTCTTGGCTCACATATAAAATATTCTACGCCATCCTTTGTCACAGAAATTACAGGCGTTTCCTGTGCACCTTTTGCGTACGTTTGTAAAAAATCACTTTCTGAAACACATATACAACATTTTACGTCATCATTTGTCATAATTTCCTGTGCTATTTTATTTTTGTTATAATCACTAATCTTATCGTCTGTTATTGTTCTCATTTTCAAATCCATTTTTTTTATATAATATTTTTTTATTATTACAAAATATATTTATTTCACGCAGGTATAACCTTTTTTTACAACTGTTGCTAATAGTAATACTAACAGCAAAGTAGCAATGTTAATAGCAATACTGACATGAAAATATAATGAAAATATCAGAAAATATAGCAATGCTTATAGCATTGCTCATAGTAAATTAGTAATGCTTATAGCATTGCTCATAGCAAAGTAGCAATGTTAATAGCAATGCTTGCAGCAAAATAACAATGCTAATAAAAAAAAATAGCAATATTAATAACAATGCTATTAACAATACTTACAATTACTAGTTGCATGAATATCGCAGTTGGTTGTTTTGTATTTTATATTTATTTCAAGATAAAAAATAAGATTACTAATAAAAAATGAATGCGGAAGAACTATTACAAAATATATCGGAACAGACGGAACCAGATAAATCAAAGCAACAAGAAACAAATAAAGAAAGATTATCAGCCATAGTGGCTGGCGGTGGTAGTCGTCAATATTTGGGTAAGGACATACAACTCACAAACATAGATGGCATGCCACCAGATGAAATTAACAAACTTTACTGCAGATATGAAGCAAGACTTGGGGCAAGCATGACCAAGACTTTAGGCAATTCTTTTATTAACTTGTATGTGATGGGAGTATCAAAATATTTTAATGTAACCAATCCACCAAAGCTGATAGAAGATTTAGAGGAAGACCCATTTATTAATCATGCTTTGACAAGTGCTTGTTGTGAGTTGTATTACAGGTATGGAATGTGCTTAGCACCATTTACAGCAATACTGACAACTGTTAGACATATTGATTTTAATAAAAATAAAAATATAGATAATATAAATGGAGAACCAAGAGAGTGAAGTTATACCTGTTGTTACACAACCTGTTGAACAACAAAAAGTAAAAAATCCAAAACGAGTAGAAGCTGGGAAAAAAGGAGCAGCGGCAAAAAAGGCAAAGCGTTTGCTTCAAGATGCAAAGCAAGATGCTGCAAATCAAATAACAAAAATAACAATAGATGAAGAGGAACCAGAAATCAAAATAAACGTATACAAAAATTATATTTCACCGTGTCTGGTTTTATTAGGCATTGCTGGGTTGGGTTTGTATATTTATAACAAGAAATCTGCTACGCAACCTGTACAAACTGCTGCTGTCCGTGTTGCACCAAAAGACCCGTTTGATTGTTTTTAATAATTTATTTAAAAAATAATATAAAAAATAATATAAAAAAATGGCAGCAAGTATTGACGGAAAACAAATTGTAAATATGATGTATCATGCTGGAGTGGAAACACTTCTAACTATTGGATATTCTGAGATTGGCAAAAAACTACTAAAAAGACCAGCACCTAAAGTGGATTTTAATATGGTAGATTTTGGGATGCTGTCTGTGGATATAATGTTTGCAATGGCTACAAAGGATATGCTGATTAAGCAAGGTATTATTCCTGCAGATATTATGAAATAATTTTAATGAATATATATAAAAAAATGGCAAGTGCAGTAGCAATGATGATAGGTGGCGCATTAACAAATGCATTAGCATTTAGCGGTTCAAATTATTTCTTTTCAAGAATGGGAAGTCATTCAGATGAGGAAAGACAAAGGCATGACAAAGCAGTGGAACAATTAAACGCAGCACAAGCGGAATGGAATAAAAAAAGAACAGAGAGATTAGATTTTATTAACAAGCAACTGCAAAAAGAACATCATGCAGAGCAGACTTTTGATGATGTGGACCAAGCTATGAAACAGTATTATTACATAACTGGCAAACATTTGCTTTTGGAACCGGAGCCCAAGTTGAGTGATTTTTATACACCATCTCCGGATCAACAGAATAGAGAAATTACGTTTATTGTTGTGGGAATGGCTGCAACTGGATTTGTGGCGTATAAATTGATTTCATAAAAAAAATTAGTTTAAAACTATAATTACTTTGGACTTTTTTGGATTTGGAATGACTAAGTATGTTTACTTTGAAAAGACTAAGTCATATGCATGATACTATTTTTTTTTTGTTTTTACATGGTTTCAATCCAAGTGGTCGCATATAATATGGTGGTTTAGCACTCTTTTCTAATTTATCTTTGAGATGACCAGGCGCCCATACTTCACCATTGTCTAATAATGTCAATACCATGTATGGACCATATTCAGTATCTACTATTTTCGTATCTGTAATAGTGTATATTTTATCTATTTCCAAGTCTGTCCGTTTCTTTGTGCTATTTTGATATTGCTCTTCGAGCAGTTCATCGAATCGTGCAGTTGTGATGTCCATTTTTTCTTTATAGTTATATAAAGTTTAATCTTTAGTAGAAAAAAATGAAAAAGATTTATTACAGCCCAAAAGGATTTTGGAGAGGTTACACAGCAGTTAAAAAATTAGCAAAAGAGGCTGGTGTTAGTGAAAAAAAGGCATTAGAATTTTTAAAGAAACAAGCTGTGTGGCAGATTTATTTACCTGCGCCAAAGAAAATAGTTAGACCCAGGTTTGATGTTTCTACTAAATATGGAGTGCATCAAGCTGATTTGTTATTTTTACCGCATGATACTTTTGGTCGTGGCCGCAAGACATATAAATATGCATTGACTGTGGTTGATATTGCAAGTAGATACAAAAAAGCAGAGCCACTGACTTCCAAGGATAGCAAAGAAGTTGCCAAAGCATTTGAGAAAATATACAGTCGACATTTGAAATATCCAAAGTTATTACAAGTGGATCCAGGCAGAGAATTTATGGGTGCAGTATCGCAGTTGATGACAAAACACAAAGTAAATATCAGACGGGGCAGAACAGAAATACACAGAGACCAAGCTTTAGTTGAAAGATTTAACAGAACATTAGCTGAAAGATTGTTTGGCTATCAGTATGCTAAGGAAATAGATTCGCAAAAACGTAATAGAGAATGGGTAAAGAGATTACCAGAAGTTGTTAAAGCCATAAATGCGGAGACAAAAAAGCCTCCTCCTGTTGAAACAAAAATATTAAAAGATGATCCTATCTGTATGAATGCAAGTGTGAGATATTTATATCAACCCGGGGAACAAGAAGGTGGAAGACGCAGAGCAACTGATCCAATGTGGAGTGTAGATATTCACAAGATTAAAAGTTATATGGTGACGCAAGGTATAAGAGTTTATTATTTGAAATTACCAGCGCCACAAAGAGGAACTACTTATTGTTCCTGCTGATACCAAAATTCATAAGTTTTTATAGAAACCGTGTGCATCAGTTTTAATACCGTCTGGTGCTATGTATCTTTTAGAGTAAAATGGTGACAGTGATATTTTGTTTACTTTTATGCCATATATCTCATGCTTTATTGAGCGTATCATATTCATTTCATGGGTGTATTTTTTCTTGCCAAACAATGCATCCTTGTAGTTTTCAAAGTTTATGTGTTTTTTAACTACATATTCTTTTACACCCTTTGCTTTTTTAATGAGTTGTTCATCCGTTCTCAAAATAGAATATAGCTTGAGTCTTAATCCAACATACTCAGCTATAGCAACACCAACACATTCGTCTTTCATTTTACCCAATACGTTTTTGTTTGTATCATCATGCATTGGGTTATCTTGAGGATAATCACTCATACTCATACTCATCTTTCATTTCAGCCATGTCTTTGTATGCATCATCTGTTTTGATGTCTACCAGTAGGCTGTCAGTGTCTGTGTATAATAAAGTACAGTCATTTCCGTACCTTTTCTTTAGGGTATTATAATACCAATCATACATCATATACTTTGATAAATCCAATACTGACATTCCAACATAGATTGGTTTGTTTAATGTTAATTTTGTTTTGTTTACATGTACTGCTGATAATTCATCTGAAAATTTTATACGCCTATTAAAGTTGGGTTTGGCTATTATTTTTCTTATCTTTTCGTTTTCGGAGCCGTCAGTTCTGACTAGTTTTATATCAGTCCGCTTGCGTAAATTTTCCATTGTCTTGCCAAACACAGAGTTGTTCATAAGTTTGTAAAAATCTGTTTCAAATTTTGATTTAGCTTTTTTCCTAAGTTCTGTATTTAAACAAATATATGATTTCATCCATGGTTTTTCATTAAATTCTAATACTCTGTGTACTTTCTTTAGTTTCATGCCTAAAGATAAATACAGTTGGAGGTTTTTGTAATGTAACACATATTGTTCTTTGTCCATAAGATCGGGAACTAGTTGTTCTGTATTTATCATGCTATATTTTTTAACTTTTTTTTCAACAAATCTGTTTGTTCTTCTTCTTCAGACAACAAATTTGTCTGGTATTCAGACAACCATTCTTTTTTTACTGCTAATCTTTCCGGTGCAAGCGGATAGTCATTATGAGATTCATGAAGTTCTTTAGGATATTCCAAATCAACTTCAAGCATTTGTCCTTTGCCGGGTTTTGGTTTAGAAAATGTTCCACTCTTGTTTTTGGTTTTCCAAACAAAGCCAGAATATGGAAGTGGCTGACTCATTGCCCACCCATAAAGATTATTTGCATCATAATACATTAAAAAAGTTGTTTTCCTCGTTAGGGTTACAATCAGCTACATGTGGATTGTTTGCATTGGCATATCGTTTTGATACCATACTTATACCACCTCGCATTCCTTTATCTATAAATAAGTGCTTGTCAATATCTCTCAAAAGTTCTAAATCTATTTTTGAATGTTTTAGTAAAGCATCCCAAGATAATCCAGGTGCTGTGTAGTAATGTAAAGCATCAAGTTTGTATGCATTCATACATGTTTTTCTAAAAGTTTGAAACACATCTGCTAACAAAGTTACATCAGTTTTTAGATATAAATCATGATAGTCTCCAAGAGTTTTACAGTCAAACTCTTTCCATATTTCTTGAGCATATTCGTAATATTCGGGACTTATACTTTCATCTGAGAGACTACTGTAAAACTTTTCTATAGGTGGTAATTGCGTTTCCTTAAATCTTTCCATACTGTTCATATATTCGTATGGATAAACACCTTTTCGTAAAAGTAAATCTGTTTGTTTTCCAAACTGATTTTTGGTAATTTTGAAATCAGATTTGGCTGTTGCTTTAACTAATTCGTCTAGAGGCTTCATCATAAACTGACAGCTATCCAAAAATCTAAGTTGTCCAGCACTAAATGAAATATACTTTTCAGCGTTGTTTGGAATGCATGTAATATTACCTGTCATTTTATGTATTTTTTGCATGATGAGATGACTATCATATCCTTTGAGGTTGTGAAATATAACAGGTATAGGTGTTTTGTTTGGTTTTATTTTCAGTTTCAGGTTACAGTTGTTGTGTGCTGCACCTCTATATTCACCTGTAAAATGACAGTGGTCTCTTACTTTACCGTTTTTATCATTTTTTATTTCATCCCCACATATCCAGCAATGTGTTGCTTTTTCATAATCTTCCTCATTTTGCTGCGTCATGATTAATGGTTTTGGGCGAGCAAATATTATATTAATGTTGCTCTTCTCACATTCTAAGTGATTTAAAAACTTTTCAACAGCATCTTTACCTCTGTAAATAACAGGTTCTTCAGCTTTGCGATCATATCTGACAACCTGGTATCCAAAACCACAAGCTTCGTGTACATTTGTAATTTCAGATTTCTTTCCAAATTCAATTGATTGCGGTTTGATTATACTCTCAAAATCAGCATATATTGCATAAGACACAGGCATCTGATTTTGATGATTTTTAAATTTTACAGTATTTTTACCTTCTTTAGGCATTTCTATTTTACAAGAATTTTTGTTGATACCCTCACAGTCTTCTCTATGTTTGGTAAGTAGATCTTCTCATGAAAAGCCGTAAAGACAACGATCGCAGAAATAAGTTTTACCATGATATTTGTTTTGATCATAAAGTAATCTATTTAAATTTTTAATCCAGCAATAGTGATATTTTGTTGTTATTGTTTTTGGTTCGTTGGGATAATCATCAGGGTTATAATTGTCATCTATAATTCCTTCTTCATTATTTGGATCATCTTTATTTTCATTTTTTAAATCAACCTCAACGTCTTCAGAAATTAAAAGCAAGTTAATTCTTTCCATTTCTTGAGGTTGCTCTGATATTCTATATGGAAATACAGATACCCTTTTTCCTGTGCATCCGTAAACATTAATAGCAAGGTTGTTTTGTTTCTCTACTTTGGAAATTTGAGAAATTGGAGTGGGAAAATCAATACCCTCTTTCTTTAAGAACTCTGTACTAGGATATTTTGATAATCTATCAGAATTCTTTTTAGCTGGATTTAAAGCTGACTTTATTGCATGAAACAAACACTGGTCATCATTGTTTTTCACATTTATAATTGCTTTCTTATCAGCTACTGCTTTGGGTAAAGGAATATATGAAGAACCTTTTAACGGCTCGTACTTTGCAAAATTTAAGTAAAACGTAACACAGTGATCAATTTCCAATCCAGATGCTGTGTTTGTAAATCTTTCAAGACTCTCTTGTATATTTGCAGATGATTTATCGTAAAACTCATCTATTTTTTCAGAGGTTAAAATTGCATTTTGTTCACTGTGTAATACTGCTTTGGTGTATTTTTTGGTATCACCATTATCTTTGAATAAATTTACAGTGAGACCTAATTGAAACTTTAATCCATTCATCTCTGTCAGCTCCTTGCTTATTTGTTTTGTAATAATGGATTTCCCATCACGAAATAGTTTTAAAGGGTCTTTGTATTCCTCGACAGGCGCCTCGTATGCTTTGAAAAAACCACATTTTGGTTTGTCAACCAGTTTTAATTCTGGAAAACCTTCTTTAGATTTTCTATCATTAAACTCTTTCAGTTCATTTATAACATTGTCTCGTAATTTAGCATATTTCTGCTTTTGTTCATTTATAACATTTTCTTGTAATTTATCATATTTCTGCTTTTCTCGTTTACGTTGTTTTTTAGCACGTCGTCTCTTGAGTAAATTTTCTAATGTTTGAGATTTAACCTCTTTTGAAGTTTCCTTTGGTTTTAATGCATTTATACCGTTAGAATGTGTTTGCTTATCTATTACACCTGTTTTAAACAGAAGTATTAATTCTTTTATAGTCTCCTCGTTTTCCATACTTTATTTGTTATATATTAAAAATATTTTTTCTTAAATATAAAATAATTATATACAAAAAAAACAATGGAAAGTAATGTTTGTCAATTTCTTAAAATTGGATTACATAATCCATGTAAAAGCAAGCCAACAAAAGATTCCGATTATTGCAGTTTGCATAAATATAGATTAAAAACAAGTCATGTGTTACCGTGCCTAAAATGTAAAAAAGGCACTTCTGCAAGATATCAAGTGTGTGTTGGTTGTGGTGCTCATTCGATTAGAATGAAACACGAATACTGGAAGTTAAAGTTGTACAACGCTGTGCGTCTCCGATTTAGATGTATTGAGGTTTAAAAACACATTTTGTTAATTTCTGATAACAAATTTGTTTTGTATTAAAGAAACATTTTATAATATTACAAAAAATTTAAACTTGTGTTCTTCACTACCCCTATTTTAAAAAAGTTTGTTAACCTAAGTTTTAATGTTTAACCTCTATTTTATAATAAAATTTAAACATCCAAATTTAAAACATTTTCACAATTCAATCTTAAAATCTTGGGTTATTTAGCGCCTGGGACATGCTAAATAACCAGTTTAATTGACTTAATTTTCAGTAAACTGAACATTTTTGTGTAGTGGTTTTAGATTATTTGGGGTGATTTGGGTTTTGAGCCAGAACACCTATAATACATATATATCACTGACAAAGATTGGTAAAGATCAACTGAAAAATGAAGGCCCTATCTTGTTAACAAGCAAAAGTTACCGATCGAAGACGTATTATATTTGAACAGTATATCTTCGAACAATCTATTAACACATTAAGATGACCATGACTGTGAATATAAAATAGTGAGCTTCCATATTAGTATTATTTAAACTTTGTCTCGTAATTTTGCATGATGTTGTCACAGTTGTTTTGACTAGTTCATTTAAAGGGACACACGGCAATCTTGATTTGTTAAAAACTCACGGCGTCGCGTTATTTTTTTCGTAACTAGCATTTGTTCAATCATTAATATTAATTGTTAGAATAGTTGAAAGTAAATTGTTTTTATATATTATTGACTTTTGATAATATTGCAGAAATAATATATTTAAAAAATACGTAGAATAATGAAGGAAAAATAATTTTTATTTTTTTATTTAAATATATGCAAGCAGTTTTAAAGTCAAAAAGATACAGGATTAATAAATCGCTGTACTAATTATAATGCATGAACCGAAGCATTGTGGTGTAGTGGTTATAGCGTCTGCCTTGCATTCGGGAGGTCGTGGGTTCGAGTCCCCTGACCGCGTCATACCAAAAGACTTTAAAAATGGAGTAGTCACTTGTAACCCTTGCCTGACGAGCAAATAATGGGTAGTGCTACGACTGATTGACCAGTGTCAGAATAATGTGACTGGGTGGGTGGGGGTATCATGTCTACTACGGCGTTGTATTCTAGTGTGGCAGCACTATAAAGAAACCATTGAGTTCGCTGCTTCAAGTAGACACATCATCACATCACACAACAGCACACAGATAAAAGTCCAGACATTGTGCCTATAATCGTCGGGTAGGACGCCTGTCGTAGGTGGAGGGACTTTAATCCTTAGAAATACACATACACACTTATAATGCATGAAATAAAACTCAAGATTGCCATGTGTCACTTTAAGCTTGAACTTAAATGTATTTAACATTCCCTTTGAATTGAATTGAATTGAATGTTGTTAACGGCTCATCAACACAGCATATGTTATTTAGAGCCGCCCCAGAGAGAGGAGAGATACATAGGAATCTGGGAACCTGCCCTACTCTTATTATCAAATAGATTCCTATGGTTCTTTAGCGTGCTCGAAGGATAGACCGTCCAGTTTACGTCCCCATCCGACGGACGAGGCTAAGGGAATGTGTCTTACTGTTGATTTTTTGACCATCACTTTCCTGGTGGAGAGCTATTGCTCTCACATCAAATATGTCTCAATAGAAAACAGCTATTCCAATGTCCTAAAATACACGCGCCATAGTTTTCTCTCTAATTTTTTATCATTAATATCATTCTCACAAGACACAATTGTTGGTTATATAGCAATGAGAATAATGTAATTCAATTGGCATGTGTGCGCTTTTAAATGCTGGTAGTGAATGGCAAATTTCATGAAGCGCGTTATCTTAACTGTACATCAGACAAATTGTCATTTATTTTGCCAATGTCGCTCTTATATAATGTCTACAGTTGTGGTGTTAAAACTGCTTCAAATGGATTGCATGTTTGTTTCTGTACATTTTCAGAGGAGAACATTTTCAGAGGATCCCTGTACATGTACTTTATGTAGTCAACCTGAAAGAGAAAACAATATTTTTGTCATCCAGAAAAGGCAAAAACAATGTGAAACACCCCTTCATGAGATATTACTTAAAGGGACTAGAGGCGATCCGGATTTAGTGTGATTGGTGAATATAGCACCATTAGTTTTAAAAGCTCAAGGCAAAGTAAACAGGACAATTGTAGTTTCTGTTTAATGTTTCAGTGTAAAATATTTATACATTTTTGAATTAAGAATATTTTCTTTCCTACTTTTTTTGCTTTGGGAATAGTATCATTTTTTGTTACCACTTATATAAGGGGAAAAACACTGCTCTTAATTGTCCCATTTTAACTGATTCCTTTCCCTCAAATTCAAATAGATCCACTATTTGTCAGGTGAAAACGTTTACAAGTTATCGGTCACATATTAGCGGTCACATCGAACGATATAAACATTTAAAAAATATGTTTTCATTCATACAAACTTGAACGTATTTTAACGCCCTGTGTTAGATTCGCTATTGGCCGTGATTTTTTTAAGTAACTTATCTTCACATTAAATTATAAGAAATTATCTTATTTTTTGGGGCGCTATAGTTTCCGCCAAAGGTTTGTTTTACTTTTCAGACACAATTTGATAACCGGAAGTTCCTTAATATGTTTTATATAGTGGCAAAACAGACATTTTAGTGGTAAATGTCTTATTTTCAAAAAATGGTCAAGAAATAAAAATTTCACACGCGAAAATTGCTTTTTTTAGGGCATATTTTTAATTGATACAAACATTTTCTCCATGAAAAAATGTTTTTGTTTTTTTTGGAATTTCTATCAAACAATGGCCAAGTCTCTAGTTATGGACGCTTCTTGCGAAACATATGTTGGATGCTGCGTACCCTCGTCATTCGTCATTTTGTACCCTGGCCATGAGCTATTTCGCACCCTGTACCCAGTTTACGTGTTCAATTACGTGAAGAGTATGTATGCGTACGAAACTTCCAATGTATTGGCATGAACAGACCGGAGAAGGGGCGTAGCTGGCCTTTTTGAAGCTGCAGGTCCGCTTAATTTCTGAGCACTGTCCCCAAGAAATGTTTTGATAAATAGTGTGTTTTTGGAGCATTCTTGTGCATTTTCGAGATGCATTTAAAATGCTAAAACATACATGTTTTTGCTTAATTTTAATCCCCCCACGCAGTTTTTATTGCAGATTTGGCATTACCAGGGAGTAAATATACTTACTCCCTGGCATTACTCAGAATAATCTGCAGGCCCGGGCCTGCAGTGCATCTACTCCACTGAGTTATAGTAATGAAACATTAAAAAATGTGAAAACACTAGTAAATCCCATGAAATTCAGGTCAAGGGTATGAATGTCCAAAAGCAGGGAACAAAATGCTCAAGGCCACAAATAAAAATAGGTGTGTTTTCTATGCATGCTCTAAAAAAATAGGGTAGTTTGGTACTCTGTAGGCATTTTGTTTTCCAAAGGTCTCCCTGAAACCCCACTACATGTGTTTATAAAGTTGAATACTAAATCACTCCGACATAGTACACATGCAAAAAGGAGTGTCAGCAAAACAGAATTATTAAAAACTTAATATTTCGTATGTGTCGTGCTCGGCCGTTTCCAAAGGTCCATTATTATACTCTTTTTTACCAGTTCAACATTGTTCAAGTTCCAGTCAGTCAGTGTTTATATCCGTGTCCCATTTTCGTGCATCTCCTGATGCTTCGGGAGTCTTTCCAGCAATTATTTGTATTTTAGCAATAATTTTTTTATTCTTGAACTGTGCCAGGACTGTCAACAGGTGAAGACGATCTTCTTGTTGACAATTATTGTATTGTTTTACCTGAGCACCGTCTAGCTAGCAACGAACATTTTAATTTTTCAGATGTCACTGGGTGTTGCTGCTTGCCGATTTTAGTATCTTATCGGTCAACACTGTTATTGTTAAACATACCATTCGATAAAATATATAATTCTTCTGTCAAAAACCTTACTTATATATTGATAATCATCTTTGTATTTTGTAGAAACGCGCGCATAGAATCCGTGCGCGTTTTCCCCCATATTTTTGAACGTGGCTTGTCATGAGTGTGTATTCGGGAGGACCAAAGTAGACTGGTACCCGGTACGCAGTATAGTCTACTGGTCCCCGAATTCACACTCATGATTGCAGGGTTAATACAATCCCTTCAATTCGTATTTTGCTGATCATAAAATAAACTTCTTAACAGAGGGTCAGAAACAGAAAATATGTCAAAGAAAGGCATTTCTATGGTATTTTTATGGCAAAATTGTCGTGTAACGCGCCATAAAACGGTTCACAACGTGTAATAAAACATGTAAAACAGTATAATGTTTTTGAAACCGATAATATTATGCATGCACCAAACTTTTTCTTTAATGTAAAACTCGGCTATACTAATATATATTAACGAAGTATTGCATCCGCAGAAGATATTCTTAACTTTTGAAAACACTTTATGTGTCACCTGCGCAGCAGGGCAGACACTTAGGGTCAATTTGTTTGTCGTGACGTCGGTCGTCGTCGGCCGTTCGCACACTTAAACATGCAACTTCAGATCTCACACCTCAATTAATTTTCACATAGGGTTACTGTATAGCCATTCCCAACATCTGAACTTCAAAGCTGGGCAGCAGACATTGGTATTGGTTTAATATTCAGTATAGACAAGACCAGTAATTTAAAACAATACATAGGTTAGCCAGGTTGTTTTTTCTTTCTCACTCATTGTTATGTGACCCCTATGGGAAATACAAAATTCATACACTATCTAGCTGAATAAGTGGTGCTTAGGTCTTCTGAAATATAATGAAACCTCATATTAACATGAGATTTTCTGTATTATCTGTCTTTTACACTTCAAATGTACGCTAAAGCAAAAACAAAACTATTTGTCAAATCTTTCAATTTAAAGTTGCCTCGAATTCAGAAAAAATATAATTATTTTCTGTTTTCCCTTTGTCTCTAGGTCCGTGAGCTTTTTTAGGGGAGATAATAGATGTGTAAGACCCACATCGTCAATTTGTTTTCTTGACCTCGGTCGTCGTCGTCAGTCCACACACTTTAACATGCAACCTCAGCGTCTCCGTGGCCGAATGGTTAACTACGTTACATTGTAAACCTTCGCCTCTCATCGCTGCGGGTTCGAATCCTCATTGTACGCTAAAGCAAAAACAAACATATTTTTCAAATTTTTCAAATTAAAACTGCCTCAAATTGAGAAAAAAATAGAATTATTTTCTGTTTTCCCATTGTCTCTAGGTCTGTGAGCTTTCAGGGGAGATAATAGAGGTGTAAGACCCTCATCGTCAATTTGTTTTTCTTGACGTCGGTCGTCGTCACTTCACACACTTTAACATGCAACCGCAGCGTCTCCGTGGCCGAATGGCTAAAACGTTGCATTGTAAACCTTCGCCTTTTATCGCTGCGGGTTCGAATCCCACTGGAAGTTCGATTTGTAAGTGAGGAAGTGTCGATTCCTACGGAGACGGGAGTTGTAAAGTAATGGTTCTACCCAGGAAAATGGGTGGTCTGCCTCCACCACAAAACAAAATATCGACTGTCATATATAACCGTACATGTGTTGGGAATGACGTAAAACACCATACAAACAAAACAAACATAAGATGGAACCTAATATTGGCCATATCTTGAAAAGCGTTTGACCTATTTTCATAAAACTTCACACACATCTTCATTTCACCTCATGTCTTCCACTTGTCTAATAATTCTTGAATTCCATAAAAGGCGATGAGAATTACCCTTGATACTTTCCCCACAAAAAAATTTTCCCATCTGAAAAAAAGAAGCTTAGCACCAAGAAAACTACAAAGTACAAAAAGAAAAGAAATAGGGCCCAAATCCCTTAAAGAAAAAACATTTTGACTACATGTGGTAAAATATATTATTTAAGATAGAGATTAAACGGTTTGTAAATGCCACAACGCAAACCGTAAATGATCAGAAAGACAATAAAGAGAGTCAAATATCACAGGAAGAGGCGCAGTTTGAGAACTGGAAGACTGTTCCTGAGACGTATGATATAGAGAAAGAAGTGTTTCAAATTTGGCAGCTTATCACAGATAGAAGAAAAGCAGCTGATAATATAACACTACCGCTTTTTCATATACTGTCCGGTTATTAGATTTTGGTATATTTTGAATGTTTAGCAAATATTTCTGTACGAATTATAAGAGTGGATGAGGGCAAAAGATGCTCTACTCTTCCGCCCCAGTCATAATATTGAGGAGAGCTAACTGAACCCTTTTACCACAATCCTTGACCCTTATGGTTTACCACTGAACTAGTGATATGTGTGTGTCTAGAACATGGATGTATGTTCCACTAGCCAACCAAAACATAGCTGGACCGATCGTTTGTGTTACATAGTGGTTGTCAATATTAAAGCTGCATTGTTTCAGAAATATGATTTCGGTATTTTTTCAAAAGGACTTGCATATTTGCATTTCATCAGTAATAGTAATACAGTTTGAAAAAATCAAAACAAATTGTTTTTGCTTATTTATCATTGTTGATGAGGCAATATACATATGCATCCGGAGACATTCCTTAATCTTACTTACGAATAGGTTAATACTTTGGTCGTTAACTGGCTCGGGTACCGACCGATACATGGGACCTCCCGGTTAACGCCCCCCACCATCCACCACCTCCACCCCGTACCATCCGACGGTCGAGGCTAAGTTCACTTGACTTGTCCTCCAAGAACATACTCGTACAAACGAAACTCAACGACGTCAATGAGACTAACTCTAGAGTGTAACCATAATTTCACAATATCATCTTCTGTATTTGTTGATGCTTTTTCGGCTATAAATTCAATAGGAATTGGCTACACATTCAAGAGCAATATCTTTTGATTCTTAACGACTAATGATGTGTTTTATTAAATTTATGCAAAAATAATGTATTTACACATGTATGTCTAATTACCACACCAATTAAAATCGAGAAAACCTGTTCACCTAAATCCACATAATTATCAATTTACTACAAATAGTTCACTAAATATATAATAACAAGGCACAGAAGGGCCTGTATATTTGACAGTTTGAAAATAACAATGGCTGCCAAATAAAACAACACTATAATAATTAAAAAGGAGATTACATTGTATTTTGGTGATAAAGACATACTTGCCATATTCTTGAATGACGGCATCAATACTCAAATTTATTTAACATTTGGCTACATAGCTATAGATAACACATGCACTAAGTCCCGAATTCATGAATAAAAAAGGGAGATCGTTAATAATACTTCAGTCTCAATCAAACCGAGACTGCAATATTTCGTATGTGTCGTTCTCGGCCGTTTCCAAAGGTCCATTATCATACTCCTCTTTTTTTAATACCAGTAAAAGGCGTTGCCCTTATCAATGGTGAGCACACGAGCTGAATCAAAATAAACGAGGTCACAACATTACACAATTGATAATAAAACTAAAAATTATATTGTATTTGTACTATAAAAAAGGCAGCATTCTGCTAAAATAAATAACATGTTTGGTTCAGCAACCTGAATTTCTAATATAAACTGCAGCAACAATGTGTCGTTACCTTTAGGGCCCAGGGGTATTACATTTAGTGTAGGTCAAAAATCGTGTTACCTTCAGTGCAGCAATTGTTACCTTTAGTGCAAACATTTGTGTTAACTTTAGTGTAGGTTGTTACCGTTAGTCCCAAAAGTGTAACTTTAAGTGCATGTGTTACCTTAGGTGCAGTTGTTACCTTAAGGGTTGCAACAAACGCCATTTCCATAGTCATTTTCAGTGCAGAAAAAATCTTATGTCCCATTGTATTACCCGTTTCCGGTTAGTTATAATTCATAATTGGGTGTATCATCCCTTTCAGTATTCATTAACAAATATAGTTATGATGTTGTTGTCTTTTTATAAATAAATGTAAACCAATACAATTTTCAAGGAAGGTTTCAATGTTATATGATTACGACTTAAAATATCAACTGCAATCATGCCCATGCATTTATTCGCAATAAAATCTGCGAACTGTGCCCGTTTTAATGTAGAACTAAACAATGCTATGTTAATATGGGGTTGATAACTATTTATGTTTGTGAAATGTAATGATCAAACATAAACGCACTTCTCTGGAAAAGTGGACCTTGTGTTACAAATTAAAGCCCGTCGTAATATTTGAAATGTATTGTTTCTCAACTAAACATGTAAGCTTAGTTACTAGGAACGGCACCACATTGAGGGGAATGATTCATGTGACCGTGCACACCAAAGATTAGAAATCAAGCAGGCTCATTAATTATAACAGAAACATGCACTTGTCGTTAGTAGAATATTTAAACGCCAATTTATATATAATTGCATACAAACTCAAGTGAAAAAAACGACTGATTAAACATTTTAAATCCAAAAATAAAAATCAATTTTTTGTTTGTTTTCGCTTAATTAAAACATACGTTTTGTTACTCTCAAATACTGCCATTCATTTACAAATTACTGATGTGTCTCTGATATGTTGAAGTATCGAACTGATAAGTGAGGCAATGCCTCAGTGTTCCAAAATACATTTATATAAGATTGACCCAGTAGGTCTTTCATCTGAAACTTTAATGCAAACAACAGAGGAAATTGAAGTAACTTATATCCAACAACCCCGTTTTATGGAGTACGTATTTATTTATATTACATTTTTGTCTGTGATTTGTATAGGAAATTCTGGGAACAGAAAAGTTATATTTACTCGTTTGCTCTACTGGGAAATATCTCCCAGTGGGTGATATTTCCAAGTACGGAATATTGATCGGCCTTTTCCGTCAGTAGCGGGAACTCGAAATGACATTCCGATTGTTTTACGGACGTCGTCGTCGGATTCTGCCACTAGGGAATAACGATTACGGAAATGACGTAACGTCGTCTTGGCGTTCTCGTGTAAACTGGTGTAAAAAGGCATGATTCATTAGAAATATTAATAAAATATCATTTTAAATTATGTAATATATAGTTTAATAACCAGTGTTTTTGAGATACTGAAAATATCTCCCTCGGTAGAGAAATGGCCCCGATATAAGAACTCATGCTCCGCACTCGTTCTTATATCGGGGCCATTTCTCCACCTCGGGAGATATTTCCCGTATCTCAAAGACACTGGTTATTAAACTCTATATTATAAGCTCTACAGCAGTGCAGTAAATCGGTTATACAGCTGTGTTGCTATGTTAGACCGCATAGAGCTACCAACCGCATAGAGCTGCATGGGAGCTCTATATGCGAACGAGTCTTTCGCATAGACCTTCCATGGAGCACTATGCGACGAACGTTTCACATAGAGATCCAGTATTGAAAAAGGATTGAATGTTTGCCTCCTTCGCATAAAGCTACTTCGGGAGGCATAGCCAAACCGCATACAGCGTCAACACTGATAATGAAGGGTACACTATATCGGATGTGCAGTTCTTTTCTTTCATTGTAAATTAATTTTCGTGATGCTACGTGTATTCTCGCTGAACGTTTTAAAGTTTCCTAAATATTGAGTATATGACCTCATTCCAGTTATTCAAATCGCTTTCGGTTTGGGTTATAAAACACCAGTTTTGGAATTGTATCTACTATAAATATGAAATCTCTGCAAATGCATACGAAACTGAAATAGATTTCACGTTGTCCGTCCTTAATTCCGTCCGTCCATCAGTCTATCATATCAGTCCGTGGCCATAAGTATGTAACGGATATCTGGATGTTTATGATATTTTAACCAAAGCCTTAGTTGCACTATAGTTATTGTCGATAAATTGATAAATAAAATCACAAAATTAAGATTGTTTCTTATATAACTGGGCGCTCAGTCTTGACAGTGATGTGCAAAGTACAAAAGGTTCAGTTGAATTGCGTTTATAGTTACTCAGACATGATAATTCTTGCACGTTTATAGGTTTGAGAAGGGATACAACTCTGTATTTACAGAGACAGGGTTCTTAGCCTACCGATGCTACAGCTATGTCACTGCTTTTTGTAGTGCCACATTGCTAAAAGCTGCGCGCCCGATTCGACACTTACTGGTGGACACTGATAAAGCAACTTCTGTTCGACAAACATGTACGTATACAACGAAATTCTATCTGGATAAGGCCATCGCAACCTCGTCCTGTCTGCGAGGATGCATACGTTCTCGCGGGATTATTTGATTTAGACAGTGCCATCATAACCTCGTCGTGTCTACGAGAATGCAACGTCCTCGCTTGTCAGTTTGATTGGCATTTACGGCACGCTATCGCCGGGTGTTACGTCTACGGCATATGGTCGCCGGGTGCACATTATATCTCGTTATACGGCAATGAGGAGTCTGCAGGTCGTTGGGTATTACGTCAGCAGAGGCTATATACACGGCTGACGTCAAAGGGTTGCGATCGGTGAATACTCCCTTCGTTGTTTGATGCCCATTTCCGGGCAAGGACCCGAGATTACTACTTAGCGATCTCACTTTTCATGTTTAAGATTCAAATAAAAACAAATCACGAAGATTGCAGAGGAATCTCGCGGAAACCACGCGTTTTTATATATTTTGAAAATAGACAATGCAAGGTAAATTCTCACAATCTCGCTCTACACAGTACCTTTTGGGTTCCGTACCGAATGGATTGCCAACCGTTACACTTGCAGAATTGAGGAATTTCTAATTATACTGTAAACACTTCGCGTTGGTACATTGCAGCCACCACTGACGTTACTCATTAAACTCCGCTTGACACAGGGGAATAAAGATGAATGATTTAAATGTGTGCTCAAGTCAAACGTGATGGGACTCTATTTAAAACTAATTGTATATAGGCAGATAGAACTTGTTGCATGCGCGCATGCTTATATATGACGAACTGTACTGTAACTCGGTTAAATTCGCGTTTGTTACCTGAGGCAATAACAAGAAAAACGTCTCGTACAGAGCCTAATACACATTTGCATAAGTTTTCAGAGAAAAACGTTGTGTTTTTATTTCGCTTGGACGTTTCGTAATATTTAGGTATTCTTTAGGACAACACTTCTGTGTCTAACCGTTGATGTATAGTGTTATATTATATTTGATTACTCTATACTATGTTTTCGACATTTTTAACTACTCAACATTTAGTGTTATCTCTTCACCTCTCTTTGAAAGTATACATAAAAAGGCTCTTCTAGTAAAAGAAGATTTTATTCTCATTTAAAATTTGCAAAACGGAGAGTGAGTTCACAATACGTCTTGTTAAAAGACGCAGTCTTGTAAAAACACGCTTGTTAAATGTGCAATAGTAAACTTAGCTGTCTTTTTTGATTAGCAATAAAACACTAGTAGTGGATGTTATTAGTAAAATAGAATTGATATTTAATGGAGTTGGAAATATAGTTTTGTTTTTCACAAAATGTAGGAACGACTTTTTGTTTATATCATCAGCTTCGAAATGGTTTAAAATAATTAGTAGATTTTTTTTAAAAAAACGGTCATGCCTTTTTGGAAATTATTTCAGTGAGAGATGCCATTTTACCGGTTCATTTTCTTTTCAAAAAACATATTCAAATACATGTGGTACGAACATTTATATCACTGATTGGAAATAACTTTACTAAGAAAATGAGTCGTAAGTTATTTAGAAATATGAGGGCATAGTGAGTTAAAGACATATAAGGCTTACAATACAATACAAAAATAGTCGTAAATGTGACGTTCGTTTATCAAAAAGGCCATTACACTCTGCAGGTATTTAGGTCATTAACTGGGAGAGGTGATTTCTCTGTGTAAGAACCGGTACTGTATACCTTCTCAACTCTACATTTTTGTCGTTTTTTGAATATTTAAAATTAAATGAAACGGATTGATGGAAACGGAGTTGCAGAACGAGGACTTCGGTCAGACATCTTCAGCTTCAGTTTACCACTGTATCGGATAGTTTACTATATATTTCTACGTACTTTATGTAGTTTATTTATTCCGTAAAAGCTAGTTTGGTTAAACGCTTGTTAGATATTAACAACGCAGGTCGTGGAACCATTTGTATAGGAATAAACTTAAAAAATGTGATGGAAAACTCATGTTTTAAAGTAATCTAAATGAAAATGACATAGTACACTTTTTCCAAAGGTCCCTTTCTTGCAAGATATGCTTATTTCGTGGGGGAACATATTCAAAGTTAACAGACCAATAATATGGAATAATTCTGATTTAAAGATCAATAATAAAACAGTATTTTATAGAAATTGGTTTAATAAGGGCATACAATTTGTGGATCATTTGTATGATTGCAGAGTAAGAAGCTTTTAATCTTTTGACAATTTTGCATATTTGTACGATACATGCATACCAAGATCAGATTTTTTCTAATGTACTCCCTCGTATCAAGTATATCAATAGAGGTTAAAAACAGTATCAAAGATATAAATATAAATATTCAAAACGCCATATGTATTCTAGAAAATTTCCAATCTGCAAAGCATTCAACCAAATTTCCCTATAATTATCAAATAAGAAATGGACGAACAGTTATCGTAAAACAACAATATTAATGGGAAGAATGTTTCTCAAATGAACGATTTGACTGGAAACAAATATACAGAACACCATTTACATCCACCATCTACACAAAATTACGAAATTTCAATATAAGTACATCATGAGAACTGTTGCAACAAATAAGAATTTTTATGGTATATAACATAGTAAGCTCAATTCTATGTGGTTTTTGCGCTTTGGATGTGGAAACAGTAAATCATTTGTTTTGGGAATGTATGCACGCTGAAGCTTTATGGTGTAATTTGGTTACGTTTTTAATTGAAAACAACATCAATATTATTTTCAACTTAAATTTCTCTTTTCATACTTTTTTAAAGACAATAACATTTGGATTTTTAGATTCCGTTATAAACAAAGATGTTCTCAATTTTATAATTATTTGTACAAACTATTTTATTGACTCAAATAAATGTATGAATACCATTCCAAACTTCACAGAACTGGAAAGATACTTATATAAAACATTGAAATAGAACCTTAGATTACTCTAAAACATGATAAATTAAACAAGCATAACAAAAAGTGGAGGATCTTCTTTTAAAAAGCACTTAAATGTCGTCTTGCCTATACCGGAGTGTCAAATTCAGTTTATTTCCTTTTCCTCTTTATCGCTGGCTGATATTTTCATTTTCTTTTTCCTTTCTACTTTACCAGTTCTTCACTTTTGTCAGGCTTTTTCATCCTTTTGTTTAAAACATCTTCCTTTAAATTGTTCTATTTAATATTGTATAGTCATGTAGTTTATGTATCATGTATATAGATACTGAGCAAAATAAAATTAGCACATAAAATGCATGTCATTTTCATAGACGAGATACAAAGTTGTGTATGTTCGAGGTCAATGATATAGTGACATAGCTCTGACCAATAATACTGCCTCAAAGTCATGTGTAACAATGTCGGTGAAAATATGATGAAAATATGATGGAAACGTTGTTTTTAATATATGGGAGGTAATTTTGATACTTCGTTTAGAAAATAATAAATTAACACAAGTTTTGTAAATCACATCCTTACCTGCTCAATAGCATTACAGTGTGTAAACGTTACCTATAAACAACTAATTAATGTTACTGCATTTTGAAGACTAAAAAAGTATGGAAAAAAAGGTTCTTTCATTATTCATGATTTTTATAATAAAAAACCTTTGCTTTTGTTTCACTTACTTTTTATATCTTAGATACCTGCGTAATTAATCTCACCTTACCGTAATTTACGTTACCTTGTTGAATGTAGGTTTTTGACATGACATTTAGAAAATGAAATATATTACATCTGAAAATTAGTATAAACTTTACAGATATCACAGACATACGTGTCCATGATGTTAACAATGTTTAGTTCTCATAATGTCCGTTAAATTGTGTGTTTTTAAAATCATTTTCTAATGTTAAACAAAATTAGAAATAATCATCCGATAAACTATTACAGTTTTAGTGAAACATTTCCTTTAGACATCACTGATTGTAACAACTCATTTTGAACATTAGTTATGCTTTTTAAAATACAAAATTATGACAATACTAATATGATTACCTCATGTATTAAACGTTATTTGAGTTACCAATTAAGGTTATTAAGGTTACATCATTTTATTTAAATACGACATTTAAATATCAATTAAAAATATGGATATGTATACTCATGTACCTTTATTTACTGTTTCGACTTAGGCAAACAATGAATGCAATGACGGTTACATATAATTTAATCGTCCGTATATTTTTGTACGTTACCAAACTAAACTAAAAGAGCAAATTATATACAAACAAGTAAATTCTAATGTATTCATATATAAACAAATCTAAATGAATTAAGCAATGTCAACATGTATTAAACGTTACTTACGTTAATAACAAATATAAATGTATAGCTCTATGAGAAAACATGCATTTATTGATACAATGCCACCCTGAAAACTGCCAGCCATTTTGTACTTCGTAAAGTGTGTCGTGTAAAAATGCACATTTAGACGAGTTAATGGTGCATTTTCAAAAGAGATCGATGCTTATATAGCATTCAATATTTAATCACAGTCCACAACTTGTATAGATTTGCGGTAATATGGGGTTGTCGGACCGAAGCATGGATGTTTGGCCGACCATCTCACGTGATCAATCACCTGAAAGGAATGCAAATATTATTCAATACAATAGCTCTAATAGTGTACTTACAGTTAATGTTTAGAACGATGGACAATGTGTCTTCGCATAAACTCATCTGGCTTGTTGGCGAGCCAAGATATCTTAAAAGGGCTTCTTAATCAGAATGTATATCATGGGGAATTGTTTTCTGACGTCAGATTCTCCAATAATGCATACTTAAAAACAGATACGTAGGCTTCATAACCTCGCTCCCAACTAAACTTCATTTTGGTTATTTCGCTCATTGTTTTCGCGTTTAGAGCAAACAATTTTGTTAGGAACTGGGACCATACGCCGCTGACCATGGAATGGTATGAAAATACCGCATTGAAGGTTTCATGTTCACCGTCATATGCATACTACCTTCGGGATGGCTCAACATTTCGTACTATTGACTTTTTAAATATTGAGTTCTGCTCAACCCGGGTCTATAGGGTGTGAACGGTAGCTAGCATTTCCCCTACCATTCAGTCAACCTGAGACTGCAATTTATTATTTTATTGATCGTGTTTGGCGATTTCCAAATTCTCCTTTCATACTCTTATATAGTTACATAGTATAGCCTGGCAGAGCTTTCTTTATTTGCAATGTCACGTTTTATTGGGATGGCAGTAGGTTAAGATTGAGGTTTCAACCTAAAACCTGGTTTAACCCCCTCCCATTCCCCCACCCCTCCCCAGCGGCCTTTTCATCTCAGAATGTTCCAAGGACGTACGCGTATTGTAAACCATTTTATGATTGTGATGTCACGTGCCTTGCTTTTAATGATTTCAAGTTGTTGTGTGGACGTAACTTTGCTTTAAGTTAACGTTATCTTTGTTTTGAATGTTTTCTGACGTTTAAATCGTTTAAAATGACGTCCTAACTGTTGAAGGACGTGACGTCAGCGGTCTTGATAACACTTTTTTAAAAACTCCTTAACCAAACAGCATTGAGTATTTTAATAAACTATGTTAGATAGATAAGTTTATATTACATTAAGGTTGTTTATGGCGTCAAACGTTTTATTGTATTTTAGATAAATATTATTTTCATTATTGTCAATATATGATGTTTTGCAGGGGCTTTATTACTGTAGCTGGTTGGCGCTGTTTGTAGGTACAATGTGCACACTACTTGGAACAGCAGCAGCAACAGGTATGCTATTTAATTTGAAGCGAATACCCTTAGTGGTTAAGTATAACAACTATCATATAATGAAACAGTGCATATATTTTTCTCGAATTCTAAAGCCGAACCTCGTTTTGTTTTCCATATTTCATACACTGGACCATTACTTGTCAAAATATATACGGGACCCTACAAGCCACAACCATTCCAAAAGGTGTTTCTGCAACAGTTTTGTATCCGTACATTTGTTCGTACGGAAAAATATAGACCAAACAGAACAGAATAACTAAACGTCATGAATTATACTGGAGAAATATGTTTGGTAAACACTTCATACATACACACACAGCCGTTAGACATTAATATAACAATTTTTAATCATCAGATGGATTCCAATTAACACATAGTTATCATATCAGACACTTTACTAAAATAAAAGATCAGTACTGGTTCTACCCAAGAAAAAGTAGGTCGTCTGCCTCTGCAACAAAAAATCGTCTATAATCCAAACTTAGTAGACGATGAAAAGGGTAACATTACTGGTTTAAACATGATAATATATGGCTAAGTTACAGAATGTCTTTATGAAATACGGAAGACATTTTATTGACACGAGTTGTATAAAAAGATTTATGTTAACATAATTACTTTAAATAAAATGCAGGTGAGCGTAGAAACGGGAAGTGTTTTGTATGTTTTACGAACATGATTGGAGTATACAGAGACGAAGATACTCAAAGCTATTTTAGAAAAAGCATTTAAATTACTTTTGCTGATGGGAAATGAACAAATACATATACGTACACTCTCAGTCCGATGCATCTCAATATTCTTGATAATTTGCAGATATTTGTTTCAAAGTTTCTGGTTTCAGAGGATATTCTTGAGTGATTTGATTAAAAAAAAAGTACTTCAAATATTGTTTAGACTGCTCTGCGGTCCCAACTAAAGATGCGAATCGATGTTCGATGTTTGATTTTTGATGATTACATATAAGAAATAATTAAACATATTAAAAACTGTTAACAGTAAATAATATCGATTTTACTTTTACTATATGCAGGGCCCTTAGCCAGTCCTGAAATTTAACCAAGGCAAATCTCTTTCTAGTTTCTATGGATGTATGGTGATATGTATAAATCCTACCTAAACTTCGGATGTTTTGTTATTTCTTCATGAGATTTCCTGCGTTTTAGTGCGTGTTCCTGACAATATCAAGACGTTTTGTGCCAGTGATTGATTATGTATCGATAAAGTTATTTATATGTAAAGTATCTACATTCTTAAAATTCTTCCAAGGCAATTGCCTCTGTGTGTCTCAGCGTAGCTACAGGCCTGCGATACGTGTGTGTGCGCTTGTGTGCGTGTGTCCGTGTGCGTGTGTGCGTGTGTGTGTATGATATGGAGTGTTTGTGTGGGGGGAAGGGGAAGGGGGAATTTTTTCCTCGTCACTCGATATAGATTGTGGATAACTGTAAGTACATATTAAATATTCTCACTAAAAGATAACAACAAATAACATTACATTATCAAAAACAGATAACTGTTAATAAAATTCGCCAATAACAGCTTAACAAAAATACCCCACCCTACTCTACATGCTCTATAAGGAGATAAAACAGGAACTCATTGTTTATGACATGACGTTATGACATCACATGAAGTTTTGGAGTTAAATGATTTGATTTATGACCTTTTTGAGCTACAATTTGTCTGGCATCGTGGTAGTTGTTTGTCCATCCGCATTATTATTATTATTATTATTATTATTATTATTATTATTATTATTTTACGTATTTGACTGTAATTTTAAGTGATAAAAAGGGATCTTAAATTCGTCCCTATTCTAGGATTTATGAAAGTCGTTATCATTTATTTTAAATCTTAACATGCCAAAAGTCTCGTTAATATTATAAGAATTTTTAATTGGTATCCGGTGAAGATCGGGAATTCCAACACGAGGTATAATTGTTTTTATCGGAACCGAGGATCTGCCGAGGTAACAGTTAAAACAATTATACCGAGGGTTGGAATTTCCATAACTGAACCGGATAGTCATGATCGATTATTTTTCTTGCATATCGTTTACACTAATTGACGTTTACACAATGACGTCATGCAACTGTCAGTGTTGATAATTCAGCGCGCGACTTTTATCTTCCCATCTTTTATGTGTAAAATCCGGCTTTCCATCACCCAGGTAAAACGCGGATAACCTTATCAGGTATGCAAGAAAAAAATCATAACTGGTTTCATAAGTATTATATGAAGTTAGCAATCGTTTAAGGTTCTATATATATACTATATATATTGATTGATAGCTTAGGATTTGGGAATCGATTCTCAAATAAAACTAGATTGAGAAAACAGAGACGAAAACATGGTATATAACTGTTTTAGAATACTATCAAAGCTAAAGAGAAGACCAATCTAGGGTACGACCAGAAAACCCGAGGGACGAAAGCTCATGCACCCACCTCCCTTAGTTGGGGTTTCAGTAGGTACAATCATAGAGTCCCAAGAGGTAGTCCAGTCATCGCACAAGTGAAAAGTGAAGCATAATGACTGACTGTAGAGGGATTAATCACTAAACATGCAGTGCGCTGTAAAACCAAGGGGTTATATCCTTTTCTGACAAACTTCCTGATTAAATTTGGAAACCCGTCAGACCCCTTTAACTTTCGAAGTTTATAGACCACATCTCCATAAAATGAGGGTTGTGATATGCCTAGTCGCAGAAGTGTTTTAAGGTTGGTGTTGTACTTTTCCAGCAGGCCCTCGTTGCGGCGGTAGAATTTAGAGAAAGATCTACGTAGTTTGTGATAACGAAAACCCTGCTGAAGAAGTTTACTTGTAATAACTTGATTACGATCATTGAAGTCTATAACATTATTACACGCTCTAGGAAATCGAATGAGCTGGGAGATATACACCCCATATGAGGTAGCACGAGGTACATCTCCATCCATGTGTGGATAGTTAACGATGTTAAAATTGAAATCATCTCTCTTATCATAGATTTTAGTATGAATACAATCATTTGAAATCGAGAGATGAAGATCGAGAAATGCTGCTACAGTATCCGAACTGTTGGCTTTATTCAACGTGAGCTCTGGTGGATAAATGTTAGTAACCATATGAGCAAAGAACGGAATATCAATAATGAGTATGTCATCAAGATACCGAGAAGTATTATTAAAGGCATCAATACTTTCACCCTGGCTAGCAGGTGACAAACTCAACATAAAATCTCTTTCATAGCAGTACAAAAACAAATCTGCAACAAGTGGCGCACAGTCAGTACCCATAGGAATACCAACAACCTGGCGGTAAATAGTTTTACCGTATCTTATAAAGATGTTATTCAGAAGAAAAGATAAGGCTCTACAAACATCAGTACAAGTCCACATATTATACTTATCAATGGGGGCGTTAGTAAAGAAAGCCCTGACATTATTACAAGCTAGAAAAGTTGTACCTTCTCTAGCAAATGTCTTCTGAATAAGCTGAAGCAATTTTTCTTTGATAAAATGATGTGGTAGTGTAGTATACAGTGCAGAAAAGTCGTAGGTGCTTAGAAAAGAGGCATGAAAATGCTTACACCGTAGTTTGTCAAGAACTTCTCCAGAGTTTTTGATAGACCAAAACAGATTGATTCCTGAGTTCTCGAAGGCCTTTCCGCAATATTTTACAATATGTTCTTTAATCGCGGAAAGTCAGGAAGTCAATAGTTTTGATATATTGGTCGTGGTACATGAACTAGAATTAGCGATAAAACGTGCTTTGTAAGGAATTTTGTGAAGTTTGGGTATCCAGTACATTGTAGGGAGCTTCGTCTGCTTACTAATTACAGAAACCTTTATAGTCTCCATAAAAGTCACATGCTGGGAAACAATGTCCGTCTCCAGCAGAGGTGTAGTTACATAAGCAGAAGTGCTCGCTAGCTCAGCATTCAAAGTAGTGATATAATGTAGTCGTCAGACAATAATTATATTGTTGGAAGCTTTGTCTGCTGGAACTAGAGCAAATTTAGTATGTATATTCGGAATACCCTTCTTAAGGTGTCGTAAATTGTGAGTGGAAGGCCGTGGAAGCAGGGATGGATTTGATTCGTAAAGCAAAATACGTAATTCAACAATTTCTGAAATAGTTTTCATCCAAGCAGTAAGTGCATGTTTATCTGCTTTTTCTCGCCTACACCACTTTGTACAAAAATCCGTTAAAGAACCCGCAATTTCATTGCGACAGGCATTAACATTAATATCAGATGGAAGGCGATACTTAGGCCCTTTGGCAATTAAATGCCGAATCCTCTTATCCTCAATTACATCAAGATTTCCAGTAAGAATGTGACCGGCAGGTTCGTAACAAAATTTAGAATTTTGACAATCTCAATCAGTAGGAATAGATGTCTCGATCTCAAGATCAGAAACGATCCTATTATAATTGAAAATAAGATTTCTAGTAGATTTCTTATACTTGTAACATATAGGAAAAAGCAAGAAAAAGACAGACTGACTACTTTGCTAAGGAGGGCGTGTCTACCCGAATTTTTATAAATTGAGTAAAGGTCTGCAACAGTAAAAACTTTCTTAAATTTACGTTTAAGATTATGGTTCTTCCGGAGACCATGTGACCGTCGTTTACGTTTACGAATAGACAATATGCTAAAAGGATCTATATCTGGGGTATTGGAAATGTTTCCTTCTTGATAAATGTTATCGTTTAACCCCAATGGATAAGGAGTTTGTAAATGCTTTATCCATTTGAGTTCAGCAATATATCTAGCTTGTATCTTGAAACCTTTGGTAGCAGTATTATCAAATTCAATATATTCCACGGGCTGAATGCTAACATCATCTATGGAATGCCCCGAATCCCCAAAGTGTGTATAAAGAAAGTTTTTAAATCGTTTCGACTGACGCATTTTATATAAATGTTCACGAAAACGAACTTTCATGGATCGACCAGTTTGGCCTACATATTGTATACCACATTTAGGATGATTTCAGGTCAAAACATAAACAATATTACTTGACGATCAGTTAATGTCTGAAGGTATACTGACACTAAACTCTCTACCATTGGTAGTGGACTTAATAGTGGACTTCTTCTATTTATCTGTTTTGTGAGAGCATTTTATTAAAACTATTGACTTCTCCTATTTATCTGTTTTGTGAGAGCATTTTATTAAAACTATTGATCCAGCAGTTTTTCTTTGAGCCTTTCTTTTTAGAAACTGTATGAACAAAAGCACATATATAACCGACGAAAAATAAATCAAGTACGCTTCTGTTATTAGAAACTGTATGGCCTGTTTACCTTATACATATATACACAAATAATAAAATAGACATAGTGTACGGTTGTAGTTAGAGTGGGTCGATTATTACGCATCTGTCTGCTTTATGCACTAATGAACAAACCATTAAGGGTACGACACGACAATATTTAAGACAAGCATCTAACGCTACCGTTCTTCGTTTACACACGCAGAGCCATGACAAAGACCTTTAATGAACATGAACATGAAGGGTGTTGGAGGGGAGACGGGTGTTCTACCGCTCTGCATTTAACTGGATTTTCAGTGGTCCTATTCCACACCCGGTAACCACACGGAGCCTTCTAGTAAGCATAATTATTTGTAATCAATTAAGTACAGAAGTCGATAAAACAGAAAATTGTATCCGTCACAGCAGTAGATAAATAGAGTAACGAGAGTTTTCAGCTCTGTTATCTTGCGCTGGAACCGTGTCAAACATATATGATATTCGGCATGAATTACCATATATAGTACGTAAATAAATACTGAAAAAGGCATACCTTGGAAGTAAGAAACACAAGTAGCGGACTCGGGTTTATTGAGCCTTTTAATGTGCAACACCTCTCACGCCTCCTAGCACCGTCTTAAGCGATATTCAACTATAAAGCCAACGATATTGGGTTTGATGATCCCAAAATACCAGTAAGCAAATAACACTATTGATTTGTAGTGTAAAAAGTCACCACATAGCATTAAACAAATGCCAGTGTGAATGTCAATAAATACTGTAAAGGGGATCTATTGGAAACAACAAACAGAAACAAGAGGTAAAAGTAGAAGACTCGGTTTTATTAAGTCTGAGTCTAAGCCAAATTCTTTGCAGACTGCGGTTCAGTTCCACAAGCAGCAACAAATGGAGGAGTGACTGGTATCGCTCACTCAGAGTATGCAGTTATTAAGGGTGTAGTGATCAAAGCAACTTGTCTGGCTAATGGAAATTGGGACAACCCCACCACCCCAGTCTGTATTAAAGGTACATGATTTACATTTAGTTTAGCAAGCAGCATAATTACTATATATCAGATTTAAAAAAACACATATAAACATCGATAGCATTCTATTGGTACTTCAAAATATGAAAATACATGAAATTTGCTATATATCAAAATAATGTATCCATATGCATTGATTATCATATTAACAATGGCACACTAAAGGCTAAAGAGTTGAAGGAATACTTTAAATAAAGCGTAGTTGTTTCATAGCACTGTATAAATTATGTATCGTTTGTTGCTATACCTTGTTATGATATGCCTTTTATTTAACTTCCTAATGTCCAGTTAAACGTTTACTAGTGAATGCTTCATGACGTTGGCGTTTTTGAAACATGAAATAACATTAAAGATATGTCACTTATATACAATTAAACACCTTTTAAAAAGATACAAATGTCGAAAAGGAAAATTTAAAAATGAAGCATTTCCAGAACGTAGCCAAAACAAGCATTAAAACACGAATAACAATAAAAAGGATAAATAGGAACACGCATTAAAAGGTTGACCAATCTCATTAAAATCAGACCCTTTATCACGCTACATACTTACGTATTAAAGCGTAATTAGGATTTTGATGAGGTTGAAGGTTGTCAAGAGAGGTACCGCCTTTGGTCAGGGTCAGTGGCAAAAAGACGAGTGGAGTGTAAAGTAGGTTTATGGTGCACCAAACCTCACGCTTACCTTATTTTCAAAACAATGAAACGGTAAAGTTTAAATAAACAAATCCAAGTCAAGCAAAACTTTTCATCAAATTACGCAGCATGACTAGACGATGTACGTAAAACACAAACATGATCGTGTTTACATAAATATATATACGCTCGTATATATATAAAACACTTTATTGTTCTAATTGACGCTGTTTTTTATATACTTCAACAGGTGAGACAATGACAGTGATTTTCGTCACTCGGACAAATTATGAATACATGTAAACGGCAGAAGCATATTGTTCAAGGAGTATGGAATCTGTAATTTAAACTTAAACTACATCGTTCGATTTCGTTTATCTTAAAAGAAACAATAGAAACAATAAGCAGTCCTGTTGAAATATGTATACATACACAAAATAATATGACATAATAAACATAATATGTTTTAGCTACATACAACAGGTGAAAGCATGTGCGTCGAGCGTTTCTGATTACTATGTCATGAATAGAATAACATTATTATATACTGAAGCGAAAAGGAAGCAACTCGGGAGTTTCCGCTATATATTGTATATACAATATGTTGCTGTTAATCGAATGGTACATAGCTACATAAGACCTTTCCTTTCGGAAAAAAATACTAAAACAACACATAACGCAGCAAGTAGTATTCCTTCAAAGGTTCATTATTGACAGAGTACGCGTTTGGCTCAAGCATGTGATGCACAATTTTGCAAACTCTTCACGTTAAATGCAGGTGAAAGCATGTGCGACGAGCGTTTCCGATTAGAATGTCATGAATTGAATAACATTATTATATACTGAAGCGAAACATATATTGCTGTTAATCGAATGGTACATGGCTACATAAGACCTTTCCTTTCGGAAAAAAGGACTAAAACAGCACATAACGCAGCAAATAGTATTCCTGCAAAGAAGGTTTATTATTGACTGATACGCGTTTGGCTCAAGCATGTGAGCAAACGTAGGATGCACAATTTTGCAAACTCTTCACGTTAAATACAGTACTGAAATGGCACAAATTTTCAAAGAGAAACTTCAATATTTATAAATTTCTTGTTACAAAGTGTACTGTGATTAAAACGTCTACAACATCACAGTTGTATTCTTTCTCTAGAAAACTGCAATTTGTTTTTTTAACAAAACATCTTGGGGTTCTTTGTAATATTATGTGGAATTAAATGTGCTGTATATACAATATATAGCGGAAATTCCCGAGTTGCGTTTCTGTTTCGCTTCAGTATATATTTAAAAGATGCGCATGTTTTACTGAACAAAATCCTTATCCCCAACTGCTTTGGTGACTTGGGCGTTTTGTATAATCTTATACACGACTTTAGCAGGGTGATACTTTGTACGTGAGTCTATCATTCGGGCAGGTACAAGTCGATATAAATGTCGAACAGGAAATGCAGCATGCAAGGTCCTCAGTCAACAACAAATACGCAAAGAATCAAACAACGCCTACAATGTAGCAAATTATATATTCGATTCAATTAGCAGGGGAAATTAGGCTTTCTGTGAAAATTAATTTACATTATAGATAGTTGACACACTTCATTCTCATTGCAAAACTGGAACATAAAATCCAATTGTCAAAGGTAAAAGTACGAACAGTATTGCATTTATTTTATAATCTAACACAAGTCCTAGGAACTGCTTGCAGCGAGGCAGCGAACTGCAGTTCTGTCACTCATGCCTTGTGCGATGATAGTTCAACAAATTGCAGGTGTGACACTGGGTTTGTTGTTAACGGCGCTGCATGTGATGCTGGTAAGTTGTGACACAGGGTATGGATGTTGTTAACGGCGTTTCATGTGATGCTGGTAAGTTGTGACACTGGGTTTGTTGTTAACGACGATACACGTGATGCTATTCAATTAAGACACTGGGTTTGTTGTTAACGGCGCTGCATACGGTGCTGATAAGTTGTGACACTGGTTTTTTTGTTAACGGCGCTACACGTAATGTGGTAAATTGTGACACTGGGTTTGTTGTTAACGGCGCTGCATGTGGAGCTGGTAAGTTGTGACACTGTGTTTGTTGTTAATGGCACTAACTGCATGTGATGCTGGTATCGGAGAGTAACAAAGCGTAATTAGGATTTGATTTTAATGAGATTGAAGGTTGGTAAGAGAGGTACCGCATTTGGTCAGTGGCAAAAAGACGAGTGGAGTGTACACTAGGTTAAAGTGTGTACCAAACTTCACTCTTACCTTACTGTCATCCAATTAAATGGGAAAGTTTAAATAACAAAATCCCAGTCAAGCTATACTTCTCATCAAATTACGCAGGATGAATAGACGATATAAGTAAAACACAAACATGATTCGGAATACATAAATATATATATATATATATATATATATATATATATATATATATATATATATATATAAAACACTTTATTGTTCTAATTGACGATGTTCGTTTATATACTTTAACAGGAGAGACAATGACAGTGATTTTCGTCACTCGGACGTTTAAAATTCGGAATTCATGTAAGCAAATTAACATATTGTTCAAGGAATAGGGAATCTGTAATTTAAACTTAACCTACCTCGTACGAGTTCGTTTATCTTAAAAGAAACAATAGAAACAATAAGCAGTCCTATTGAAATATGTAAACACGCAAAATAGTATGACGTAATAAAAATAAGTAATCGATAGAGTATGTCTTCATTGTGTTGGCTTATTTAAACATCGACATGGGCGTAGCCCAAAGAGCTGTTTAAATTATTCAACGAGATGAAACCATACTCTTTCTGTTTTGTAGCATGTCATTTCAACTATATTTCAGTTATTTTCACAGTTATTTTAACTGTTATTCTAACTGTTATTCTAAGTGTTATTCTGATAGGTCTTATTTTCAATTAAACGATTTACACCTGTGCTATTACAAAGAGAATGTTCAGTGACCATGTTACAATATGTTTTAGCTACATACAACAGGTGAACGCATGTGCGACGAGCGTTTCCGATTAGAATGTCATGAATTGAATAACATTATTATATACTGAAGCGAAAAATATATTGCTGTTAATCGAATGGTACATGGCTACATAAGACCTTTCCTTTCGGAAAAAAGACTAAAACAACACATAACGCAGCAAGTAGTATTCCTTCAAAGGTTCATTATTGACAGATTACGCGTTTGGCTCAAGCATGTGAGCAAACGTAGGATGCACAATTTTGCAAACTCTTCACGTTGAATACAGTACTGAAATGGCACAAATTTTCAAAAAGAAACTTCAATATTGATAAATTTCTTGTTACAAAGTGTACTGTGATTAAAACGTCTACAACATCACAGTTGTGTCCTTTCTCTAAATAACTGCAATTGTTTTTTTTACAAAACATCTTGGGGTTCTTTGGAATATTATGTGGAATTTAGTGTGCAGTATATACAACATATTGCGGAAATTTCCGAGTTGTGTTTCTGGTTTGCTTCAGTATATGTTGAAAAGATGCGCTTGTTTTATTGAACAAAAAACTTATTCCCAACTGCTTTGGTGACTTGAGCTTTTTGTATAATCTTATACACGACTTTATCAGGGTGATACTTTGTACGTGAGTCTATCATTCGGGCAGGTACAAGTCGATATAAAAGTCGAACATGAAATGCAGCATGCAAGGACCTCAGTCAACAACAAACACGCACAGAATCAAACAACACATACAAAGTAGCAAAATATATATCCGATACAAATAACTGTGGGAATTCGACTTTCTGTGAAAATTAATTTACATTATAGATGTTGACACACTTCATTCTCATTTTAAAACTGGAACATAAAAAATCCAATTGTCAAAACTAAAAGTACGTACATTATTGCATTTATTTTAGAATCTAATAGAAGTCCTAGGAACCACTTGCAGCGTGGCAGCGAACTGCAGTTCTGTCACTCATGCCGTGTGCGACGATAGTTCAAAAAATGCAGGTGTGACACTGGGTTTGTTATTAATGGCGCTGCATGTGCTGCGGGAAAGTTGTGACACAGGGTTTGTTGTTAACGGCGTTTCATGTGATGCTGGTAAGTTGTGACACTGAATTTGTTGTTAACGGCGCTACACGTGATGCTGGTAAATTGTGACACTGGGTTTGTTGTTAACGGCTCTGCATGTGGTGCTTGTAAGTTGTGACACTGGATTTGTTGTTAACGGCGCTGCATGTGATGCTGTTAAGCAGTGACACTGGGTTTGTTGTTTACGGTGCTCAATGTGATGCTGGTAAGTTGTGACACAGGGTTTGTTGTTAACGGCGCTGCATGTGATGCTGGTAAGTTGTGGCACTGAGTTTTGGTTAACGGTGCTGCATGTGATGCTGGTAATTTGTGACACCTGGTTTGTTGTTAACGGCGCTGCATGTGATGCTGGTAAGTTGTGACACTGGGTTTGTTGTTAACGGTGCTCAATGTGATGCTGGTAAGTTGTGACACACGGTTTGTTGTTAACGGCGCTGCATGTGATGCTGGTAAGTTGTGGCACTGAGTTTTTGTTAACGGTGCTGCATGTGTTGCTGGTAATTTGTGACATTGGGTTTGTTGTTAACGGCGCTGCATGTAATGCTTGTAATTTGTGACACTGGTTAGTTGTTAACGGGCTGCATGTGATGCTGGTAAGTTGTGACACTGGGTTTAATTTTAACGGCGCTGCATGGGATGCCGGTAAGTTGTGAGACTGTGTTGTTGTTAACGGCGCTGCAGGTGATGCTGGTAAGTTGTGAAAATGGGTTTGTTGTTAACGGCGCTGCCTGTAATGCTGGTAAGATGTGACACTGAGTTTGTTGTTAACGGCGCTACACGTGATGCTGGTAAGTTGTGGCACTGAGTTTTGTTAACGGTGCTGCATGTGATGCTGGTAATTTGTGATAACCTGGTTTGTTGTTAACAGCGCTGCATGTGATGCTGGTAAGTTGTGACACTGGGTTTGTTGTTAACGGCGCTGCATGTGATGCTGGTAAGTTGTGGCACTGAGTTTTTGTTAACGGTGCTGCATGTGTTGCTGGTAATTTGTGACATTGGGTTTGTTGTTAACGGCGCTGCATGTAATGCTTGTAATTGTGACACTGGTTAGTTGTTAACGGGCTGCATGTGATGCTGGTAAGTTGTGACACTGGGCTTAATTTTAACGGCGCTGCATGGGATGCCGGTAAGTTGTGAGACTGTGTTGTTGTTAACGGCGCTGCAGGTGATGCTGGTAAGTTGTGAAAATGGGTTTGTTGTTAACGGCGCTGCCTGTAATGCTGGTAAGATGTGACACTGAGTTTGTTGTTAACGGCGCTACACGTGATGCTGGTAAGTTGTGGCACTGAGTTTTGTTAACGGTGCTGCATGTGATGCTGGTAATTTGTGACACCTGGTTTGTTGTTAACAGCGCTGCATGTGATGCTGGTAAGTTGTGACACTGGGTTTGTTGTTAACGGCGCTGCATGTAATGCTGGTAATTTGTGACACTGTGTTAGTTGTTAACGGCGCTGCATGTGATGCTGGTAAGTTGTGAGATTGGGTTTATTTTTAACGGCGCTGCATGGGATGCTGGTAAGTTGTGAGACTGGGTTGTTGTTAACGGCGCTGCAGGTGATGCTGGTAAGTTATGACACTTGGTTTGTTGTTAACGGCGCTGCATGTGACTTGGTAAGTTGTGATACTGGGTTTGTTGTTAACGGCACTGCATGTGAAGCTTGTAAGTTGTAACACTGGGTTTGTTGTTAACGGCTTTGCATGTGATGATGGTTGCACAATGTTTGTTGTTAACGGCGTTTCGGGTGATGCTGGCAAGTTGTGGCACAGGGTTAGTTGCTGACGGCGCTGCACGTGATGCTGGTAAGCTGTAACAATGTGTTTGTTGTTAAGCCCCCCGCCACCACCCCACCCCCAGGGCCCCCTTTGTGGCCACTGACCGTTCAAAGATGGTAGCCCTATCGGTATGTTCTTGGGCAAGACACTTTCCCTTAGCCCCGTCCGTCGGATGGGGACGTAAACCGGGCGGTCCCGTGTATCGGTCTATCCTCTGAGCACGTTAAAGAACCATATGAATCTATTCGATAATAAGAATAGGTCAGGTTCCCGGATTCCTATGTATCCTTCCCCTCTCTCTGGGGCGGCTCTAAATAACCTATACTGTGTTGATGAGCCGTTAAACATCATTCAATTCAATTTTGCCTTTTATTCATCTTTTAAATTGTTGTTTGTTTTTGTGTGTTTTTGGTTGACTGTCGTCCTTTAATGCTACTTTTCGTGTTCGATTTTTAAATCTACTTTTACATCTAAGTTTCTAATAATGCCAACTATTGCCTCTCCGTTCCTCAGAAATATTTGTATGTATTTTTAAAGAAAAAATACTTACATATGCTGATTTATAATATAAATACTGATTCAGTCTATATGAGCTTTGCCAGTTCAGCAGTCATTTTTAACCTGAAGTCAATATTATTGATATTAGTTGTCTTAATTTCATTCAGTATTTATACATTTCGTTTTCCATAGAGAGCTCTGCAAGTGGAGTTTACAGCAGTTTCACTGTTGCTATATTTCCTGTGATGATGCTTCTGCTTCAAATCATAACAGCATAGATACAGGTATATATCAATGCGTTGTTATAACATCATATATACAGGTATATATCCATAAGAGGTGATGACACCCTAAGTTTATATCCATGAGTGGTCATAACAGCATAGATACAGGTATATATCCATACGCTGTTCCCTATTTTGTTTAAATTTGTTGACGTCATAATTACGAAATATGTCAGCTTAATGAATAGTTTAATCATGTAAACAATGCGCAAATAATGTAGTTTTTTTACCTATAAAATAGTGTGTAATGTATACTTAACGAAAGAAGAACCGCATCTTTTTTAGGGTCGGTATACATGAAGTGCTATTTGTTCAAACAATATTGTGTTCATTTACCAGTAATCGAAAATCGTCACCGTTACCTCCACCATATTTTTATTTCCAAAATTATTTATAAGTAAAGTATAATATACAAACACTAACAGATGGACGTGATGCACGGGTCGTGGCATATGCTCTCCGGAACACATGCCTATTTCTGCCTTTTTTGTAAAATTTAGTAAGGTTTTCTATATGCCACGTTTTCGTAACTAGGAGCGTGAAGACGCCGTCAGATAGCTGTTGAACGGAATTTCACAGCACATGATGTCTGTCCATCTTGACGTGCATATAAATGCACTATAATAAGCCTATTTCAGATTGCTGTAGTGACCAACAACCGTCCTAAATAAGTACGTCCAGGTATTAGGTCACGTTAAGAGGACGCGTATTTTCGTCTCAAGCACTTATGTCATCAAAAGCTGCCGTGAAACCGTTGTGAAAACGTCGCGAACACAAGGGATCCTCCTAACAACCGAATACGTGCCAGGACCATTTCTTCCCGAATACGTTGTTAGTATATGCTGCCCGCGTTATATGAAGTAACGCTTGGTTTCGCTTATGAACTTTTATCTGACACTCAGATTCACACACAACTAACGAAATATTAATATCAGACATAAATGCAGTGTACTGAAATAAAATTACAGATTTTAGTTAAATACACGTCAAAATATTTGATGCACGCCAAGATATTTTATTACTAATACAGAGTTGCGTTTCTTTTTTCCTTTAGCATATCCACTTTATCAATTTGTGAATGCTTTTCTTTCCAACAATAGTACGTTCCTTATTTGGAATTGATGATAACGCGAACTGTTAATGGTAATACGCGTTGTTTCCATAGTAATGAAGGTATTCTATTACTTACAATTGTCTTTGCACATGACCAAGCCGTTGACTTCATATGGTTTCCGAAATATTAGTTGAACGTTTATCGTATTGTTATGTCCTTATATTCAAAATCAATTTCATATTTCATGATTGTAAAGCAATAGCTTTTTTCTTCAGTCTTTTGTTAATTGTTGTCGAATCAAATGTTTCTTTTTTATTTCAGGAAAACAAGAATTTTAAAGAAGTTCAACATGAAACTAGCGGCACGTAGCGACACGTAGCGACACGTAGCGACAGTAGAATAAATACCTTTTGTCAGAATAAAAACCTTTAGTCAAATTTAATTTGTAAGAAATCGAGAGCTTTTGTGCTTGCAAATACCAGTCAAAATGATTTAACTTAGTAACTTATCGGTAAACTTTACATCTTTTTTCCTTTGCTTCTAAACAGGATGTTATGCATTCGATGTTATTGAAATATCACGAACGATTGTAAAACGTATATTGTTCCATTTTCAAAATGTTATCTCATTTGAAGAACTGAAATCAAATCTACACCTTGTCATGTACATTGTATAACATTTACAAAGAGTTCTCCCGTATATTGTCACTTTAGAGATGGAAAGTTGACAAATAATCTTAACAAACATTTGGAATATAAAAATATCGGAGATATGGTATTTATGCATTTTTAACGTCTTTCAGTATAAATGGAAAACGTGTATAAATGAAGTAACCGTAGCAAAGAGGTAGTTCATTCGAATTGGACTAAGTTTTTAGTAGTTGTATATCATAACTGTATTGTAGAGTTCAGAATTAAGTGCTAGTATGAACCTTCCTTCTTGCAATGCTTTCTTATATCTAGCCTTCAATATATCATTTAATTTAAAAAAAAAATGCTTTTCATTGTGTTTTTTCATAATGATGAGCTTTCGTAAGAGAAAATATTAAGTACAAACTACAAACATACCATAAGGCCCGTGTCTGTATTCGACCACTAAAGCAGACCTAAACAAACATTTAAAACCGATAATATGCAAGCATAAATTATGTTGATACAATTTAGAATCTTTTGCCCGTTATTGTACATCGTAATCGCATGATGGGTCACACCCTCTTTTGTTAAACTGTTTAACAAGTTTATTAAGACTGTATGAAAGTGATTATGACCAAGTATCTTACGAAATTGGTAAATCACATCACCATAGAAGTCAGGTTGTGATAGTCCTTGTCGCATAATGATGAGCTTTCGTAAGAGAAAATATTAAGTTTATTAAAGACTGTATGAAAGTGATTATGACCAAGAATCTTATGAAATTTGTAAATCACATCACCATAGAAGTCAGGTTGTCATAGTCCTTGTCGCAGAAGAGTTCTTAAAGTCCCAAATTCTTCTACCAGGGAGAAAATTTGAGTAATGTGTTTGTATACGGTTGCAACAGCATGCTGACCTAAATGTACAGGTCAAAGCCTCTAAAATATGTGACTGCATTGCATCACTGTATAAGACAGATGGATAATTTATACCAGCATAGTATAGATATTAAATGGTATTGAACTGAACACAACTTAATGAAGGAATCGAAAGAAAATGTAATCAAAATAATATACGATGTATGGTCAACTACTGATTTTTAATATAAAAAACAAACACAAAATAAAACAATACCGAAACTTCATTCTCTATAATGACTTCAGCACAACCCATAAAAAGATACCTAGTTTGGACATATTCAGTGCAAGATCATACTGTATATTACTATGAATCCCAAATCTCATTTTTTCGGAATGTAAACGTATTGATTTAAAATGTTTTATATTTTTATACTTACTTGGCTAATCTTGATTTTATTTTGCATTTATCTGCTGCATAAACTAGCGTCATAGATATTATAGCATATGCTAGCACATAGTTTTATATTGATTTTAAATATATAACTATTAGTTAATTTGTTGTGTCTTGTACAGTTTTTATGCAGATAAATACAGTACTTTTTGGGTGTATCAAATTTGCCCTAAAGCGCATGGTCAATAATGACCACATACTGTAATTGCCCAGTATTCTGCAACACTACCAGCCTTGCCTGTCACTTGTATTTGAGGGTTTAAATAACTTTCATATTTTAAAAGTAGATCAGGGTTACGATAATTAATACAATGTCTCTAAGCAAAGGTTTTTCGAAGTTTGTGGTAACGGTAGCTCTGCTGGAGTAGTTTTTTAGTTATACAAATATTACAAATATTAAAGTCATAAAGTTGAGAAACATAGACTCCATAAGAAGTAGCTCAGGGAACATCCCCATCTAAATGGGAATAATTAACAATATCAAAATTAAAATAATTTCTCTTGTCATAGATTTTACTTATTATTTCTCCATTTTCAGTCGAGAGATGTAAATCAAGAAAAGAAGCGACAGTATCAGAAATGTTAGCTTTGTTGAGTTAACGTTCTTCAGGATAGATAGTATTAGCCATAAGAGAAAAGAAAAAGAAAAGAAAAAAGATTGTCAATGTTCAATATGTCTTCCAGATACCGAAAGGTGTCATTAAAGGCTCCAATTTAATCTGCCTGAATATCGGATGAAATACTCAACATGAAATTTCTTTCATAGCAATACAAGAACACATCTGCGACAAGAGGTGCAGTTCGTACCCAAAGGGATACCAACAATTTATCTATAAACGTTAGTTCCGTACCTGACGAAAATATTATTTATTAAGAAAATGAGTGCTTCACAACGTCTTGGCAAGACCACATAGTATAATTGTCCAAACTGTCGTTAGTAAAATCGCTTAAATGATGTTACAGGCCAAACACGTTGTTTTTCTCTAGAGAAATTTGTTGAATGAGAGCAATACGCTTGTATTTGATAAGGTGATGTGTTAAGGTTGTATATAGTGTTGAGAAGTCATAAGTTATTACAGATGAAACTTGAGGTTGATTGCAAATTTTATCAAGAACGTCTCCTGAATTTTGAATAGATCAAAAAAAAGTAATCCCAGAGTTGTAATAAGCTTTAGCACAATATTGTTTAACTTGTTCTTTACCGGAAGTAAGACAAGACGTCAACAATTTAGAGATAATTTGCAGTGGTGCAGGCGCTTGAATTCGAAATAAAGCGGGCTTTATAAGGCTGTTTCTGTATTTAGGAATCCAGTACATAGTTAGAAGTATATTTTGCTTTTCGTCTACCCCAGCCTTGAAAGTATTGCACCGAGTGATATGTGGGGAAACAACATTATCCTTAGTAGATTGAACTGGGGTATACGAATGAGTCTTCCCGTGTTCCAGATATAAAATATTGACGCAACGTAGACGTCAAACAATAATTATAGTATTAGCTGTTTTTAGGAACTGAAACAAACTTCTAGTGCCTGCATCACAACAAACATCTCCAAACTTTTAACTTCTTGTCTTACTGCCGTTAAAGATCACGATAAACTATATTGTGATAAAACTTATGAAAACTCTGGGATTGATTTATTTTGGTCTATAAAAAATTCAGGAGATGTTCTTGATAAAATTTTCAATAAAGGTCAAGTTTCATCAATAAGTATTTATGACTTCTCTACACTATATACAACCTTACCACATCATCTTATTAAAGACAAGCTAATTTCTCTTATTCAAAAAACATTTGCTAGAGAAAATACTACATATTTGGCATGTAATAATATTAAAGCGTTTTTTACTAACGGCAGTTTAGACAATTATACTATGTTGACTTCACTCATGAACAGTCTCAATCAAACCGAGACTGCAATATTTCGTATGTGTCGTGCTCGGCCGTTTCCAAAGGTCCATTATCATACTTTTGCTATGAAGTTTGTGAAGCTTCCTATTAGATAATATTTTCGTCAGGTATGGTACCACCGTTTATAGACAAATTGTTGGTATCCCTATGGGTACGAACTGTGCACCACTTGTCGCAGATTTGTTTTTAATTTGCTATGAAAGGGATTTCATCTTGAGTCTTTCAACAGATACCCAGGCAGATGTAATTGAAGCTTTTAATGACACCTATCGGTATCTGGATGACATACTGAACATTGACAACCCTTTCTTTCCAACTATGGTTGATAATATTTATCCTAAAGTACTTTAGCTTAATAAAGCTAATATATCTGATAATAACGCTTCTTTTCTTGATTTAGATCTCTCGATTGAAAATGGTGAAATTATTAGCAAAATCTATGACAAGAGAGATGATTTAAATTTTAACATTGTTAATTACCCCCCACTTTGAAGGGGATGATCCCCGAGCAACTTCGTATGGGGTGTATGTGTCTCAACTTATTCGTTTTTCAAGAGCTTGTACTGGAGTTGAGGACTTTAATATTCGTAATCTTTGTATAACTAAAAAGCTACTCAATCAGGGTTACCGTTACCATAAACTTCGCAAAACCGTTGCAAAATATTATTATCGTAGCCCTGATCTTCTTTCCAAATATAAAAGTAATTTAAGGTCTCTTCTGCGACAAGGACTATCACAACCTGACTTCTATGGTGATGTGATTTATAAACTTCGTAAGATTCTTGGTGGTGGACCCTTTTACAGTTCGCCACTATGCTTTCCTCTTTAATTGTACAATGACCGGACAGGCTGTGGACCCTATGATGACGCCTGACTAAAGCCCATTGGGACGGTGGCGTTTGATGTTTGTCTATGCTCTTTCCTGTCGTGCCCTTAATGGTTTATTCTCTTGTTGCTCTGGCTTCTGCCAAGTCTTTGAGTACCTTCATTGTGGCTTTCTAGGCTATTTTGTTTTGTATTATATTTACACGAGCATATTTGTGTTTTACTTATATTGCCTATTAATGCTGCCTTGTTGGTTAGAGATCATGGCGGGGATTTCTTTATTTACACTGCCCTGTTTTAATGGGATGACAGTAGGGTAAGTGTGCGGTTTGGTGCACCCTAGAACCGGTTTAAACCCCCAGTGGCCTTTGTTGCCACTGACCGTTCCAAGGCGGTAGCCCTATTGTCAACCCTTATGGTTTGTGATGTCGTTTGAATTTTTTTATTACTTTTGCCTTCTCGTTTGTCTGTTTGCCTGTTTGTTTTTGTGTTTTGTGGTTGACTGGCGTCCTTGAATGCTGCTTTCCCTGTCCGATATTTTTATATTTCTTCTTATGAAATTCTTGAATTCCCCAAACTACGAAACGAAAACCTAGGTCTCGGAGGAAGTAAAGAGGGTTTTGCGTTATAAAAATATATGGGTATCAATAATTTTAAAAATAGTATTTTTCCAAGTTGAAAGAGAGTTCGGATCCACATGTTCTCTACGACACCATTTTATATTTCAATTCCTCAATCTGAGCGCGACATGTATTAAAATAAATAATTGAAGGCAATCAATACTTCGCACCTTTAGAAAACAAATGCCGAATACGTCTATCTACAATATCAAAATCACCAGAGCAACACTCTGATATTTAACATTCACAAGCCTTAGGAGTGTTATTTTCTATGTTTAGGTCAGAAACTATTTAGTTGTAGTTGAACATAATATTTCTAATTTTTGTTATGCTTATAACAAATTATAGGACTTTCTGAAAGTTTTAAATATTTAGGTATAGAATCAACAATATGATTATCTCGGAAAATTCTTGGCATGTCAATAAAATTTAATGCCCTTATTAAGATATATTATTTTTAGAAAATGTCTGACGCGATCAGCGTCCTTGTCAATATGGGGTCGGTGAACATACTTCGTGTAGGGTTGAATTATAGATGCAGTTTAAACAAAGGATATGTAAGAATGAACATTTTGTCTACTTCTTTGTCGATCAAATGTTTTATCGAAGAAATGGACAAAGGTGAGACGTGAAAGCATATAGTGCTTTCCAGACTGTTTAAAAATAGTATGTATTTCAGCGAATCTGATTTAGAATAAACGTCTATAACAAGCTGCTATGTATAAATATGATGCATACAAATAAAAAGCAACTTCTTACGATCGTTTATCTTCGATGGTCATGAAGTATTTGTGAATATTTGTGAAAGAATTTTCAGTACAAAAATACATTTGCTCAAGTCTAAGAATAGTTTGAAGAACTGATGGTGAATTTCAGGCGTGCTTTTGGTGGACTGCGTTTTTTTAATGCTACATTTCCAGATCTACTTTTGTATCTACAATATTGTATAGTTCTCGGTTGTTTGTATTAATTCACTGGTGATGAAGAGAAATGCATTACTGAGTTTATATATCTAAAAAGCGAAAACAGTGAATCAGTCGAATTAGAATTATATTTTTTTACACGTTTAGCCAACTATTCAGTGATATTATTTTACATGTGTCATGCCCTTTTTAATTGTTGAACAAGCGTTTGATAATGGTTTGTCACACTACGTACATCCCGTTTGTGGTTAAGCAGTACTTTTCCCTTGTTATTATGATGCTAATAATGTATGTGATAAATAATACGTTAAGTTCAACAACCATAAATAATATTATAAATACCAGGTATAAGAGCTAGTGAAATCACATCAAAATTTGATGTAAAAGTCGATCAGGAAATTTAGCTTTGAAGGAGCACATTGAACCAAAAACACGAATGGCAACAAACACCATTTACACGTATAAATAAGAGACACGCTATGTGACATATCGAAAATAATCAGGTTGACAACATGACTACCACAGTCAGTGACAAAAAAGGCCGCTGGGGGTTTATACCGGGTTCGAGGATGCACCAAAAATAGGTATATAGGTCGAAAAAGTAATGTAGCTTTCACAGAACACAGTCAACCAAAACACGCATTAAAATAAACAACAATAGGTATGTTATCAAAAAGCAAGGCATATAACCTCACAAACACAAACGGGTTGAGAAAATGGGTATCGCGTTGTAACGTTCATTGACAAAAAGGCTTAGCGGGGTTTAAACCAGGTTCTAGGGCGCACCAAGCATCGCTCGTACCCTATTCCCATCCCAATAAAACGGGAACAGTGTCTCTGGTATTACTCAACTGACGAAAACTTTTCATATTGCGCTCGCTGGCTACAGTTTATTTCCAATATTAAACAAACCTATGCTCAATTGTATTATATACTTTCCGAAAATGACGTAATTCCGCTGTTGACGTTATTGGCGTCATTGTTTTGGCGCATTATGTTTTTTTCTGCATAAGTTTAATGGTCATGAGTATATCATAAATAGAATATGTGTTGGTTTGTCGTGAATATAGGATTTATTTTCATCTCGAAGTGAGAAAACTCGTTCTAAAGCACTCGTGAAATTATAAGTTTTTCTTACTTCTCGATGAACATAATCCTATTCACTGCAAACAAATAGAGGATCTTACATGAGTGACTGTGTATTATTGATTTTAATAAACGAGTTGGATAAAATGATAGGATACGAGGCTCTTGCCGAGTATTCTATCTTTTTATCCAACGAGGTTATTAAAGCTAATAATACACAGTCACGAATCTAAGATTCTGTTTATCACATAACACACCTACGACGTGATAGTTTCATTTTGATGTTGTCTATTTACCTTATATACGGCGGCAATTTGTAAAACAAATCATGACGTTGTTTTGTTGTTTACATGATGGCGCTACGTCCCGCGGCTATAAATGCGTTCGCCTTACAAATAATGCGGCACCTTAAACCAAATTTAACGTTACTAACATTCATTTTATGAAGTAAGATTTCAAATAATGATGAATAATTAAGGCGTCTGAACGTACAGTATGTTATGTGATAAAAGAAAGGTTTCAATGATATAGATTTGCGATTTATCAAATGTAACTGCACAATCATGCTCATGCATTTAATTTATAAATAATGCTATGCCTATAGGGTGGCAGTATATTAAATTTAAAATTATTTATGTTTGTCTCGAAATTAAATGATAAATGACTTAATCACACTTCTCTGGTCACTTGAAACATTTGTTGCGCATTATAGTTAGCAATAACAATTGCATTTATGAGTACATCAGTAATTGTTTTGCAACGGCTCTATCAATATATTATCTTAGTATTCGAAGAATAGGGAAAGCTATCCTACTCACCTCGGCGTCGGCGTTGGCGTCCCCAGCTTCAACTTAATGTTTTTGGACAATATATTTATAACTTCAAAACTACTCAAACAACCTGTTTAACGCACACAACGACTTGTAGTTTGCACAATACAACTTACATGTACAAAATGCACATAACAACTTACGAAATGCACATACCAACTTAGAAAATACACATAGCAACTTAGACAACTCGTTTATTAAAATCAATAATACACAGTCACTCATGTAAGATCCTCTATTTGTTTGAAATGAATAGGATTATGTTCATCGAGAAGTAAGAAAAACTTATATTTTCACGAGTGCTTTAGCACGAGTGAAAATATGCCAGTTTTCTCACTTCGAGACGAAAATAAATCCTATATTCACGACAAACCAACAAATATTCTATTTATGATATACTCATGACAATGAAACTTATGCAGAAAAAAACATAATGCGCCAAAACAATGACGCCAATAACGTCAACAGCGGAATTACGTCATTTTCGGAACGTATATAATACAATTGAGCATAGGTTTATTTAATATTGGAAATAAACTGTAGCCAGCGAGCGCAATATGAAAAGGAAACACGTAAGATAACTCTTACGTTTTCGTCAGTTGAGTAATACCAGAGACACTGTTCCCGTTTTATTGGGATCCCAATAGGGTACGAGCGATGCTTGGTGCACCCTAGAACCTGGTTTAAACCCCGCTAAGCCTTTTTGTCAATGAACGTTAAAACGCGATACCCATTTTCTCAACCCGTTTGTGTTTGTGAGGTTACATGCCTTGCTTTTTGATAACATACCTATTGTTGTTTATTTTAATGGGTGTTTTGGTTGACTGTGTTCTGTGAAAGCTACATTACTTTTTCGACCTTTATACCTATTTTTGGTGCATCCTCGAACCCGGTATAAACCCCCAGCGGCCTTTTTTGTCACTGACTGTGGTAGTCATGTTGTCAACCTGATTATTTTCGATATGTCACATAGCGTGTCTCTTATTTATACGTGTAAATGGTGTTTGTTGCCATTCGTGTTTTTGGTTCACTGTGCTCCTTCAAAGCTAAATTTCCTGATCGACTTTTACATCAAATTTTGATGTGATTTCACTAGCTCTTATACCTGGTATTTATAATATTATTTATGGTTGTTGAACTTAACGTATTATTTATCACATACATTATTAGCATCATAATAACAAGGGAAAAATACTGCTTAACCACAGATGGGATGTACGTAGTGTGACAATCCATTACCAGATTCAGTTAAATTGAATCTCGCTTGTTCAACAATTAAAAAGGGCATGACACATGTAAAATAATATCACTGAATAGTTGGCTAAACGTGTAAAAATATATAATTCTAATTCAACTGATTCACTGTTTTCGCTTTTTAGATATATAAACTCAGTAATGCATTTCTCTTCATCACCATGAATTAATACAAACAACCGAGAACTATACAATATTGTAGATACAAAAGTAGATCTGGAAATGTAGCATTAAAAAAACGCAGTCCACCAAAAGCACGCCTGAAATTCACCAACAGTTCTTCAAACTATTCTTAGACTTGAGCCCAAGTACTGAAAATTCATTCACAAATATTCACAAATACATCCATTACCTTCGAAGATAAACGATCGTAAGAAGTTGCTATTTATTTGTATGCATCATATTTATACATAGTAGCTTGTTATAGACGTTTATTCTAAATCAGATTCGCTGAAATACATACTATTTTTAAACAGTCTGGAAAGCACTCTATGCTTTCACGTTTCACCTCTTTGTCCATTTCTTCGATAAAACATTTGATCGACAAAGAAGTAGACAGAATGTTCATTCGTACAGATCCTTTGTTTGAACTGCATCCATAATTCAATCCTACACGCAGTATGTTATCCGACCCCACATTGACAAGGACGCTGATCGCGTCAGACATTTTCTAAAAATAATATATCTTAATAAGGGCATTAAATTGTATTGACATGCCAAGAGTTTTCCGAGATAATCATATTGTTGATTCTATTCCTAAATATTTAAAACATTCAGAAAGTCCTATAATTTTTTATTGAAATATTATGTTCAACTACAACTAAATAGTTTCTGACCTAAACATAGAAAATAACACTCCTAAGGCTTGTGAATGTTAAATATCACAGTGTTGCTCTGGTGATTTTGATATTGTAGATAGACGTATTCGGCATTTGTTTTCTAAAGGTGTGAAGTATTGATTGCCTTCAGTTGTTTTTAATACATGTTGCGCTCAGATTGAGGAATTGAAATATAAAATGGTGTCGTAGAGAACATGTGGATCCGAACTCTCTTTCAACTTGGAAAAATATTTTTTTTACAATTATTGATACCCGTATATTTTTATAATGCAAAACCCTCTTTACTTCCTCCGAGACCTAGGTTTTCGTTTCGTAATTAATAAAAATCGGGAATTCAAGAATTTCATAAGAAGCAATATAAAAATATCGGACAGGGAAAGCAGCATTCAAGGACGACGGTCAACCACAAAACACAAAAACAAACAGGCAAACAGACACACGAGAAGGCAAAAGTAATAAAAAATGCAAACGACATCACAAACACAAAAGGGTTGACAATAGAGCTACCGCCTTGGAACGGTCAGTGGAAACAAAGGCCACTGGGGTTTAAACCGGTTCTAGGGTGCACCAAACCTAACACTTACCCTACTGTCATCCCATTAAAACAGGACAGTGTACATAAAGAAATCCCCGCCATGATCTAATCTCTAACCAACAAGGCAGAATTAATAGGCAATATAAGTAAAACACAAATATGCTCGTGTAAATATAATACAAAAAAAATAGCCTAGAAAGCCACAATGAAGGTACTCAATGACTTGGCAGAAGCCAGAGAAGCAAGACAATAAACCATTAAGGGCACGACAGGAAAGATCATAGACAAACATCAAACGCCACCGTCCCAATGGGCTTTAGGTAGGCGTCATCATAGGGTCCACAGCCTGTCCGGTCATCGTACAATTAAAGAGGAAAGCATAGTGGCGAACTGTAACAGGGGTCAACCACCAAGCATGCAGTACGTTGCAAATGTATAGGGTCATAACCTCTTTTGATAAACTTTTTAACAAGTTTAACAAAGATGGTATGAAAGTGATCATGACCAAGAATCTTACGAAGTTTATAAATCACATCACCATAGAAGTCAGGTTGTGACAGTTCTTGTCGCAGAAGAGTCCTTAAATTACTTTTATATTTGGAAAGAAGATCAGGGTTACGATAATAAGATTTTGCAAAGGTTTTACGAAGTTTATGGTAACGGTAACCCTGATTGAGTAGCTTTTTAGTTATACGAAGATTACGAATATTAAAGTCCTCAACTCGAGTACAAGCTCTTGAAAAACGAATAAGTTGAGACACATACACCCCATACGAAGTTGCTCGGGGATCATCCCTATCCAAGTTGGGGTAATTAACAATGTCAAAATTAAAATCATCTCTCTTGTCATAGATTTTGCTAATAATTTCACCATTTTCAATCGAGAGATCTAAATCAAGAAAAGAAGCGTTATTATTAGATCTATTAGCTTTATTAAGCTGAAGTACTTTAGGATATATATTATCAACCATAGTTGGAAAGAAAGGGTTGTCAACGTTCAGTATGCCAGATACCGAGAGGTGTCATTAAACGCTTCAATAACATCTGCCTGGGTATCTGTTGAAAGACTCAACATGAAATCCCTTTTATAGCAAAATAAAAACAAATCTGCGACAAGTGGTGCACAGTTCGTACCCATAGGGATACCAACGATTTGCCTATAAACGGTGGAACCATACCTGACGAAAATACTATCTAATAGGAAGATGAGTGCTTCACAAACTTCATAGCAAGTCCACATAGTATAATTGTCTAAACTGCCGTTAGTAAAAAACGCTTTAATAGTATTACATGCAAAAAATGTAATATTTTCTCTAGCGAATGTTTTTTGAATAAGAGAAATTAGCTTGTCTTTAATAAGATAATGTGGTAAGGTTGTATATAGTGTAGAGAAGTCATAAGTACTTATTGATGAAACTTGACCTTTATTGAACATTTTATCAAAAACATATCCTGAATTGTTTATAGACCAAAATAAATTAATCCCAGAGTTTTCATAAGTTTTATCACAATATAGTTTATCGTGATCTTTAACGGCAGTAAGACAAGAAGTTAAAAGTTTGGAGATGTTTGTTGTGGTGCAGGCACTAGAAGTTTGTTTTAGTTCCTAAAAACAGCTAATAATATAATTATTGTTTGACGTCTACGTTGCGTCAATATTTTATATCTGGAACACGGGAAGACTCATGCGTATACCCCCAGTTCAATCTACTGAGGATAATGTTGTTTCCCCACATATCACTCGGTGCAATACTTTCAAGGCTGGGGTAGACGAAAAGCAAAATATACTTCTAACTATGTACTGGATTCCTATATACATAAACAGCCTCATAAAGCCCGCTTTATTTCGAATTCTAGCGCCTGCACCACTGCAAATTATCTCTAAACTGTTGACGTCTTGTCTTACTTCCGGTAAAGAACAAGTTAAACCATATTGTGCTAAAGCTTATTACAACTCTGGGATTACTTTATTTTGATCTATTCAAAATTCAGGAGACGTTCTTGATAAAATTTGCAATCAACCTCAAGTTTCTTCTGTAATAACTTATGACTTCTCAACACTATATACAACCTTAACACATCACCTCATCAAAGACAAGCGTATTGCTCTCATTCAACAAATTTCTCTATAGAAAAACAACATGTTTGGCCTGTAACAATATTTAAGCGATTTTACTAACGACAGTTTAGACAATTATACTATGTGGACTTGCCAAGACGTTGTGAAGCACTCATTTTCTTAATAAATAATATTTTCGTCAGGTACGGAACTAACGTTTATAGATAAATTGTTGGTATCCCTTTGGGTACGAACTGCACCTCTTGTCGCAGATTTGTTCTTGTATTGCTATGAAAGAAATTTCATGTTGAGTATTTCATCCGATATTCAGGCAGATTAAATTGAAGCCTTTAATGACACATCTCGGTATCTGGATGACATATTGAACATTGACAATATTTTCTTTTCTCTTATGGCTAATACTATCTATCCGAAAGAACTTTAACTCAACAAAGCTAACATTTCTGATACTGTTGCTTCTTTTCTTGATTTACATCTCTCGACTGAAAATGGAGAAATAATTAGTAAAATCTATGACAAGAGAAATTATTTTAATTTTGATATTGTTAATTATTCCCATTTAGATGGGGATGTTTCCTGAGCTACTTCTTATGGAGTCTATGTTTCTCAACTTTATGTCTTTATAGTTATATATTTAAAATCCACATAAAACTATGTGCTAGCATATGCTATAAAATATATTACGCTAGTTTATGCAGCAGATAAATGCAAAATAATATCAAGATTAGCCTAGTTAGTATAAAAAATATAAAACATTTTAAATCAATACGTTTACATTCCGAAAACATGAGATTTGGGATTCATAGTAATATACAGTATGATCTTGCACTGAATATGTCCAAACTAGATGTCTTTTTATGCGTTGTGCTGAAGTCATTATAGAGAATGAAGTGTCGGTATTGTTTTATTTTGTGTTTGTTTTTTATATTAAAAATCAGTAGTTGACCATACATCGTATATTATTTGTTATTTTCTTTCGATTCCTTCATTAAGTTGTGTTCAGTTCAATACCATTTAATATCTATACTATGCTGGTATAAATTATCCATCTGTCTTTTACAGTGATGCAATGCAGTCACTTATTTTAGAGGCTTTGACCTGTACATTTAGGTCAGCATGGGGTTGCGACCGTATAAAAACACATAACTCAAATTTTCTCCCTGGTAGAAGAATTTGGGACTTTAAGAACTCTTCTGCGACAAGGACTATCACAACCTGACTTCTATGGTGATGTGATTTACAAATTTCGTAAGATACTTGGTCATAATCACTTTCATACAGTCTTTAATAAACAAATAAGTAATTGTTATTGTTACATCTGTTTAAATTGATATATTATATTACATTTAGTTTCGATAACCATTGACTTGATTTATTTAAGGTGAACACTTTGTCAAAACTATTTAAACTATTGATATAATTAAAAGGCGAAGATATCACTGTTTTATTTAGACAATTTTCAAGGCTGTTGCGGCATTGGCAACTCGTTTATGTTTATAATGCCACATACCTTGCTTCTTATGTATCATTTTCATTGAAACGTGTTGTATCAAGGGTGTTTTTGGTAGATAGTGGTCCTGACATTTCATGTTCGACTTTTATATCTACATCTATATATCCTTGCGATTGTTGTTTGTTTTGAATGCTTGTTTTGGTTGATTATGTTCTGTGAATGTTGCATTTCCTGTTTCACTTTTATACCTACTTTTTAAACAACATCAATTGAGAAACCTAGGCAATGGAAACAGGCAACGTTATACCTCCTTTGCTTTCGTCTTTAAGCAGCATTCATGTATTGTATAGATGTTGCCAGAGAGAGAGAGAGAGAATGATGATAAAGAGGAACTCGGGCTAACGATTATATTTATTTTGATGATTTAAATGCCCGCATTCCAGCTTACAGGGCCATCCGGGTATTGCCTCCTTTGCGACAGAAGCATAGGTCATTATTTCCGCTATGTCACTTGCGACAACGTCTCGAACACGCAAGCCCTTGGTTATGAGGGAAATTCGCTTATCACCATGGCCGGCGCGCCAAATTGTAAATCACGAAGTACCCGATATAAATAATATGCCTGAAAGTGAACAAAAAAGAAAGAAAAAAGCTGTTGACGCTTTATTTTCTCCAATGTAATCACACAAAGTGTAATAAAAATTAAACTTATCCTATTTAACAAACAATCAACTTACTTTGAATTTAACTAATAACTAAAATGAAGATAATATGTGCAACTTTTTTTCTTTTTTTTTTTTGTTTATAGTTGCGTCATACTGATACATGTAGCACACGTTCACGCCTCCATACTCTAAATTGTATCAACATAATTTATGCTTGCATATTATCGGTTTTAAATGTTTGTTTAGGTCTGCTTTAGTGGTCGAGTACAGACACGGGCCTTATGGTATGTTTGTAGTTTGTACCTAATATTTTTTCTTACGAAAGCTCATCATTATGAAAAAACACAACGAAAAGCATTTTTTTTTAAATTAAATGATATATTGAAGGTTAGATATAAGAAAGCATTGCAGGAAGGAAGGTTCATACTAGCACATAATTCTGAACTCTACAATACAGTTATGATATACAACTACTAAAAACTTAGTCAAATTCGAATGAACTACCACTTTGCTACGGTTACTTCATTTATACACGTTTTCCATATATACTGAAAGACGTTAAAAATGCATAAATACCATATCTCCGATATTTTTATATTCCAAATGTCTGTTAAGATTATTTGTCAACTTTCCATCTCTAAAGTGACAATATACGGGAGAACTCTTTGTAAATGTTATACAATGTACATGAAAAGGTTTAGATTTGATTTCAGTTCTTCAAATGAGATAACATTTTGAAAATGGCACAATATACGTTTTACAATCGTTCGTGATATTTCAATAACATCGAATGCATAACATCCTGTTTAGAAGCATAGGAAAAAAGATGTAAACTTTACCGATAAGTTACTACAAGTTAAATCATTTTGACTTGTATTTGCACGCACAAAAGCTCTCGATTTCTTACAAATTAAATTTGACTAAAGGTATTTATTCTGACAAAAGGTATTTATTCTACTGTCGCTACGTGTCGCTACGTGTCGCTACGTGCCGCTAGTTTCATGTTGAACTTCTTTAAAATTCTTGTTTTCCTGAAATAAAAAAGAAACATTTGATTCGACAACAATTAACAAAAGACTGAAGGAAAAAGCTATTGCTTTACAATCATGAAATATGAAATTGATTTTGAATATAAGAACATAACAATACGATAAACGTTCAATTTAAGATTTCGAAAACCATATGAAGTCAACGGCTTGGTCATGTGCAAAGACAATTGTAAGTAATAGAATACCTTCATTACTATAGAAACAACGCGTATTACCATTACTAGTTCGCGTTATCATCAATTCCAAATAAGGAACGTACTATTGTTGGAAAGAAAAGCATTCACAAATTGATAAAGTGGATATGCTAAAGGAAAAAAACAACGCAACTCGGTATTAGTAATCAAATATCTGGCGTGCATCAAATATTTTTACGTATATTTAACTAAAATCTGTAATTTTATTTCAGTACACTGCATTTATGTCTGATTAATATTCCGTTAGTTGTGTGTGAATCTGAGTGTCAGATAAAAGTTCATAAGCGAAACCAAGCGTTACTTCATATAACGCGGGCAGCATATACTAATTACGTATTCGGGTAGAAATGGTCCTGGCACGTATTCGGTTGTTAGGAGGATCCCTTGTGTTCACGACGTTTTCACGACGGTTTCACGGCAGCTTTTTATGACATACGTGATTGAGACGAAAATACGCGTCCTCTTAACGTGACCTAACACCTGGACGTACTTGTTTAGGACGGTTGTTGGTCACTACAGCACTTTGAAATAGGCTTATTATAGTGCATTTATATCCACGTCAAGATGGACATACATCATGTGCTGTGAAATTCCGTTCAACAGCTATCTGACGGCGTCTTCACGCTCCTAATTACGAAAACGTGGCATATAGAAAACCTTACTAAATTTTACAAAAAAGGCAGAAAGTGGCATGTGTTCCGGAGAGCATATGCCACGACCCGTGCATCACGTCCATCTGTTAGTGTTTGTATATTATACTTTACTTAAGAATAATTTTCAAAATGAAATATGGTGGAGGTAACGGGGACGATTTTCGATTACTGGTAAATGAACACAATATTGTTTGAACAAATAGCACTTCATGTATACCGACCCTAAACAAGATGCGGTTCTTCTTTCCTTAAGCATACATTACACGTATTATGTTACAAACAGAAATGAGAAAGTTAAACTTTATCCAATCACGGAGATTATTTTATACAACATAATGAAAACACATTACAGTAGTAAGACTGCAGCTGATGTTTATCAAATCTTACAGCAATTAGTTCATTTAGGTGGACTTTTATAGAAATATCAAGAAAGTTTTAGTCGTTTTAGTCGTTCAAAGAATCATTTACAGTTTTACAACCGTTTCCACAAGAACATCTGAAAAGTAGCATTTCCTTTGAACATTACAAAATAATGAAATTTAATTAGAACACGAAACTGTTTGATCTTTTTGCTAAGGATTATTACATTGTTGTTTCTCATAATTTACTATTTTTTGTATAAAATGCCATTTCTCACACGATCTTTAGATTACTTTGCGGATGATCACGTTTGTTTATACCGTATGACAATTAAATCAGTAAATGTAGTACAATGCCGTAATGGTATATAAACGATGAATGTATTCCTCTGTAAGCCATTCCGTAACAAACATGAGGATAATTAGGAATGTGATGACAATCACAAATATTGTCTCCGTGACTTCTGACAACAACCGATGAAAACTAAACAACAACAGCCAATAAAATTCGTCATAATAGTTGTATTATTTTCTGAAAATACCCATAACACATGTGTTTTCTGAATTAAAAGTGCAACACTCTTCGTCATTGACTAAGGAGATGTGGGATGGGTTGGGTGATCTAAAACATTTTCTGAAAATCTCCACAACCCACTTAGTTAACTAAATAAATAGTCTTTAACATTATACGGGCATTTCTGACAGCTCGCATTTTCCACTGTGAAAAGCAACTGACGCATGTTTGGCAAACGATGCTGTAGGCATTTTCTAGGTCAGCAATGGCACAAGTCTCTTTCACATGCACTTCCAATTCGCCACATTGACCTCGGTTTGTCAGCACCTTGTGTTATTTATAATACGGTACTACGAAAGTGTGTCATCCTTTGGAGGAGATATTACATGCTTCACGTTATCCCTTGTGCAGGTAGAGCTGTGCCCGTAACAATTCTTGAACAATGTAGGCGAGTTATGGCATCTGTAACAGTATTCCTGTCCGAGCTTCCTCAGCAATGGGGCTGCCCGTGTAAATTCACTGATAGATGTTATTCTCCTTAAACGCGTTAAACCTCTCAATTTTTTCACATGGAAAAGTGCAATTGCTAAATTACTAAAAATTATATTTTTATTTTTATCAATATTTTGTCGATGTGATCATTGAGAATGTTTAGTTAGTTTGTGACATTTTAAATCTTTAGTTTTAACTCACTACAGTAAACCCTCAACCATAACCACCACCCCGAACCCCCGCATGCTTTGTCATTTATATTCTGAATAGCGCACACAGACTTGTAACATCGCTATATGTAAACTTGTAACGAAATAGAGTGAAGAGGGCAGAAATAGGACGCTTTGAGAAATTAATATATTTTATTAAGTATCATTTCTTAATTTTATTAAGCATGTCCCCATTCAATCAGCAATATCATTAGGTATAACATATTTGCAGTGAAGAACTTTGTTGGAAATTGTTGGAAATTACGGCATGTTTGGGGATATGTTTGTCTCTCCGTGTGCAAGGTTCATGGTTAATGAACGGAGATATAGATATAACCATAAAACCATACTACATGTGTTGATGGGATTAACTTTTATATTCTTATGCTTTATGTTTAAATTGTGCTATGGAATAGCGTAATTATGTAAACTTATTATGCACCCACAACCGTATGATGATTGGACATATAGCGCCATCCATGTCCATCCGTCCGTCCGTCCGAGTGTACGTCCGTCCTTCCGCCCGTCCGGATGCTTACAAGTGATGTCAAGATGTGCATATCGATTCGGCGTCAAAATCGACCTCGTATTACCGGAGAAACGGCCCTTGTTTCGTAAAGGTATACGCTATAATATCTTTTGTGTCCAACTCGTCCCACAGTGTTCCACCGATTGTTACGAAACTTTCCAGGATGCTTACCTAATATGTGCATATCGATTCCGTGTAAAAATCGACATTTTTTGGTTTTCCATTGATCGTTTTCAGTAGGGGCATCCGTGTTCCATGGACACATTTCTAGTTAGAGTTATGCAATTTGTTGTGTGAATGGAAAAGAGTGAATAACTATGTGTAAACCCTCAACCATATGTATGTATATGTTTGAAGTTAGAATCAAATACAAAAACGTTCATTAGTCGTCTCTTCCGTGTGACCCAATCTGTCCATAGCACTGTGTCTCCGTCCATACACCCCACCCGCGTCCTACACGTCAGTATTTCACAGTTCTCCGACTGTCCCCTTTACTCTCTACACATAGATACGATCATGTATGCCATCACCTGGTTCTAACAGCTTAGTATGCACGTACACCGTCGCCAGGTTCCTACCTTATCCCCTCGCATCTATATGTGTAGCTCCCGATTATAGTACACACCAACGTTCGCCCAGCCTTCATTAGAGTCGTCTGCATTGTTGTATCCCAACGACATTGGAATTGATACAAAATTAAAAATCCGAAACGTTATGTTTCAAATTAAAATTACTGCACACTCGCTGTTATAAAGAAAACATCACAGTCATATGTATTTACCAGAGAAATGTCTTATGTAGCGTTTCTGTACAACCAGTTACACATAGTTATTCACTCCTTTCCATTCACACAATAAATTGCATAACACTTACTAGAAATGTGTCCATGGGACACGGATGCCCCCACTGAAAACGATCAATGGAAAACAAAAAAATGACAATAAAAGTACCGTTACTCAGGTAATACATTGTCGATTTTTACACGGAATCGATATGCACATCTTAGGTAAGCATCCTGGAAAGTTTCGTAACAATCGGTGGAACACTGTGGGAGGATATATATGTATTTTGGGTGTTCTGGCCCAAAGCTCTCGCTCTGCTCGAGTTTGAAAATTATAAAATGTTTATTTAATACAAAACAAATTTGTTAATTTGTTATTAAAATTACATTCAAATTAACAATTTTCTGACCTTGAATACAAAGGTGGTGGATCGTACTCATACACATTACTAAAACAATTTATTACACACTTTTTAGACTTTTTTGTAAGGTTGCCATTGCTTCCTTTCTTCCCTGTTCTACTAATTCTTTTTTTTGAGCTTCACTTATTTTAGCCTTTTTTGTTTGGTGTCTTCTTTTAAACTATAATATTTATCTAACTCATCTAAAATCATCTTAAACTCTTGATCAGATATTTGTGCATCACTCAACGCTTTTGATATTAACTGCTTTATACTATTTAACTTAGCCTCTGCCAAAGTTTTTATTTCATGATGTTTTTGAGGTTTTACATTAAGCTTGCGTCTGATAAAATTAATACAAACACCTGTAGCTCCACATACTATTGCTGATATTTCTAAAGGTAGCAAAACTGGAATAGCAAATCCAATCCCAGCCATAATAACACCTGCTGATATCAAGGTAGTGTCAATTCCATCTGTAATATTAATACCACGTTTATATTTTTTATAAAGTGACTGACGTATATCTCGTTCTGTAATTAACTTTTTTTCAATTTCTGAAATCTTTTGTAATCTATAATTTTGTCCGTCTTCCACTGGCAACTCAGGATATAAACTTGGTGCTGTTGGTTGCTTCATTTTTTATTAATAAATAAAAAAATAAATTAATTCAATTAATAATGATGCCACCGTATTTACAGCTGTAGCGTTGGCAACCTTGCATACAAAGTTAACAACAGAAGCAGCACCAATCTCTAAAGGTTCATCAAAGTTATCATGATTGCGTGGAATGATGTGAAGCGTTATACCATAATTTGGTTGTTCAACACCATTGACAGAAACTATTACAGTTACGTCACCAACTAATCGTTCACATGCTAAACCTATTCCCATAATCCGTCCACGGCGTGTCATTACATGCCCCACATTTGATTCTGCTTCACCATTACCAAATGAGAGTATTCTATTCAACACAAGTAGGCCCTTAGCCTCTGCAAATATTGTTATAATTCCATATTTAAGATTATCAACTTTATCTCTCAAAAGATTAAACTGGTGAACAAAAGGCACAATTCGCCTATATAAATCTTGAACATCATTTATCAAAGTTTCTAAGTCTTCTGTTTTTTTAGGGCTTGTTGATGGTCCAAATATACTCATTTTTTTTTTTTTATAAAAATATATTTTTTAAATAATTTCTAAAACACAACTCATAGGCAAACCGTGATTATCTATTTTGTTGCCATACTCATCTCTAACTTCTATTTTCAATTCAGTAATTGCACCATTCATAAGACAGTGATATTCAGGATAAAAACTTGTATATACTATATCTCCAAACTGCTTATTTACCACAGGTACAACACCTATAATAGTGCTTGGCTTACAATTGAAATAATTACTACTTGTATTAACTTGTTCCAGATGAACATATAGCTGTTTATAAGGAGCTAAATCAATTGGGTAATCTCCAATACGACCTTTTGACCATTTTCTGTCCTCAAATCCCAGCATTTTTGAAAGACCGCTTGATAATCGTGTTTCTATTGGCGCAGTTAAAAAGGCTACACCAGTTTGGGCAACAACGCCCATGAGAATATTTTTATTTAGCAATTCAAACAATTTTTCCAACTTTTCAAAGTTATAGAGTCCGCCTGGTACATGTTGCGTTTTATCTGGGTTTCTTGTCTTTATGATTTCACCATTAATATTATACCAACCGATAGTGTATGTAAAACTTTTTAATCCAACGCGCTTAGTTCCATATCTATTATCGATATACTGTTGTAAATTAATAGAGTTGTCTATGTTTGAAATTGTATGAAACATTTTTTTTTAATATATATATATAAAAACACAAATAAAAATGATTTCTAAAGAATTCAAATATAACCCGGATGCTCAATATTCAAATACTTTTAGCAAAAAAGTGATAGATATAATAAATCAAAACATAGTCATTACATCAGACGGTAAAGGCTTTAAAACATCATTTCTAAATGTCTTTGAAAAATCCAAACTCTCATACGTCAAATCAGATGCTATAGTCCAACGCTGGGGAACAGATTGGATGTCATTTTGGCAAAACCAGTTAAACTTTGCTATTTGGTGTGCGACAACTGGATGTGGCATTGATTTTAACAATCATCAAAAAGCTGATACTCTGGTTGGTTCGTTATTTCGATTTCATGTCTACTATCAAGTCAGAAGAATATTATTTGAAATGAGTGTTGCAATGCCACAAGACTCAAATTGGAATGCATTTAGTAACACATATAGCCGAAACGCATACGAGAGAATATGCAAGGAGTTTAATGTTGACTTATATTCAGACTGGAGACAGAAACAAAGCTATAATGATGGGCTAGGAACAATTTATAATTACTGGACACATATTGGTTATCATCCTTTGGTAAATACTGTATACGACAACAAAACGATGAGTTTTACAGTCTATGAGAGTGATAAAACATATCACATTGATTACATTGCACAAGGATCTGAAGCAGACAACAGCTGGTCTACTTTTATACTAGATTGTTCATTTGGATTTACAAGAGCTGGAGTAGAAAGAATCAATGACAGCATAAGAACATACTGCTGGGCAATTCTTGGTTCACAATCACAAACAAGAACAGATATACTTGGAACTGGAATATCATTTGATGCACAGAAACAATTTCTAGCAAATGTAGAGGACGCAATAAATAGTCCCATTGACTTGCCCAGTCAAATTTCAAGATATGAAAACACCCTAAAATATGCAAGAAGTAAAGTAAATTTTGTCTATGGAAGTGGATTGTATATGTCTCCGAGTGACATGGAATTAAGAATTGGAACAATACAAGACTACAATAATGAAATTGTAATAGCAACCGATGCGCAAGCATTAGGATTGAATAATGATGTAAATGTAAAACCAGTGCCACCAAAAAATATTCAACCTTTTCAAGGCACCACAACAAAGAAATGTTTACCAGAACATTTTGACTTTGATAAATCATCAATACATAAAATTGTGGAACATAACCCACCAGAAATACAAAAAATAGCGATTGAACATGAAGATAACAAAACAACTATAATTGTTGGTACTATAGTAATAGGTCTTGCTGCATTACTTATTTACGAGATTTACTAAACCACTCTTTGGCTGCCACATACAACAACCTGGAAACAAACACAAGCAAAGCCCATAGATTGTTACCAAGCCAATTAATAACATTACCTGTTGCAGATAAAAGCCATGATACTATTGCACCAATAACTCCTGGAAGTGCTGCAGCAGCTTTACCAGCTAGGTTGGCAAGAAGTTTACCAAGATTAAATAGTTGTTTTTTTATCCAATCTTTTACACTTGATGGATCAGGCTTTGGAGTTGGAGTTGGAGTTGGAGTTGGAGCAGCACTTGATGTGGGAATAATAGAATTAATTATCACCCCAAGAATCATACCAAATGCAGTTATGATACTAACAATAGTAATACCTTGCTCCCTAAACAAGGTTTTGATCCTCTCACCAAGAGTTGTATCCTCGTTTAACATTTTGTCTATTGTCTCTTTTATTCTGCTTACTTGTTTACGAAAAGCTTTTCTGTTTTTATTAATGACATCCATTCTTGCACCTCTTTCATTTTCAAGGTCTTTGATGCGATCGCTAATTCTTTTTATCTGGAATTCATCATTATCAGTCTTAGCTTGTTCTAAGTTTTGTTTTTCTCTTGTTATGTCTTTATCAAGTTGTGTGAGTTTTGCTATGTTATTGGTATTTTCTTCCTTGACAGTTGTCATCGCTTTTACTATTCCATCCATTTCACGCTTGTCTATATTTGTTTGTGTTGAAACATCAGGACGCTCAATCACATCCCAGTCATACAATGATGTCTCTATGTTATCCAGTGATGCGTTTATGCTATCTATATCACGTGATAAATCTTGTAATGGAATAGCATCCACATTATCTGGTAAATCGTTTATTGTGCTCTCCAACTCTTGCAACTTTTGTCTAAATTTTTGTGATACTTTTTTTTTACTGTCATACTCCGGCAAATTCAAAAATTGTCTTATCGCCCTTGTTCCCCCAGAGCCAATAACCCTGTTATATTCATTTGCCAAAGAACAAAGGGAAAGAAATGTTGCATTACGTTGCTTGGCAGTTATTCTTATTTCTTTATCACCAACAATCCAGTATAATGTTTTACCATCATCTGATACTTTAAACTGGTCATAATCCATTTTGTCAGGTGCCATCTTATATCGTTTTTCTATTTCATTATAAAAGAATTTTACAAGATTTTTTTTGTGTGCTTCAAGTTCGAATTTTCTTACTTCCCCCCGAAGGTCAGCAAGATGGTCGCTTTCATTAAGAAGACTTCTTAGAACAGGCTCATCAGGCACCATTGGTAAATCATCATCATAATATTCATCATAATCATCTGGATCATACGTCGGATTGTCATATTCAAATCCTCCTTCAGCCATTGTTTATTTTATTTAATTTTAAAAAATATATTTAAAAAATAAAAACAATGTCGGCTTACGGAAACAAACTCAGCCCTCATAGAAAACTAAGAGAACCTCATGGTGCCAAAGGCATCCGCACAAGTGTAGTAATAACTTATAATCCATCAACAATAGACCAAAACCAGCAACTGCTTGTAAGATTTCCCAACCTAAGTACTAATGATGTGATAGTTCCTCGTACTGCTCGTCTTGCCTTTGAAATAGAACTTAAAAGCAGAACAGACGCCAACGCTACTCTATTCCAGAATCTGGGTAGAACAATTGTGAAAAAAATGACAATAAGAATAAGTGGCAATGAAGTCATGTCAATAGATGACAGTGATATATATCATTGCTACGTAGATTTATGGAAAAGCCCTACTGAACGATTAAACACAGCTTACCAAGGTATTGGTAAATCAAACATGCTAAAACATAGAGTTGGTGCGGGAGATGCTTCCTCAGACACCAAAGATGAAGCTATAGCAGCAGCTTATGGAAATAGATTTTGTATTCCACTGGACTTTGAAATGTTAGAAAGTCATATGCCATTTTATCAAGCGGGGCTTGGTGATAGGTTAGATTATGAATTAACGTTTAACGATTATAACAAAGTTATCAAAAGCACTGATGCTGATGCATCCTATGTAATAAAAAATATCTGCTTGGAATTTGATACGGTTAGTGATGTTGAATTATCCAGACAAATAAGACAGCAAATCAATGGTAAGATGTCATTTATGTATGATCGTATCTTGCGACATAGAAAAATAATAGCAAACAAATCTGATACTCTTTGGAACATCAACATTAATATACCAGCACGGAGCATGAAAGGTATTTTAATGCTGTTTGAAGACCCAGAAAGAACAAGCACAGAATCCTTTTATAACCCAAAGATTGAAAAGGTTGAAATGACAATAGAGGGCGTACCAAATCAGTTGTATAGTCAGGGCATGAGGGCATATCAACATTGGGATGAAATTAACAAATATTTTGCCTTAACATCAAAAAGAAACAAAGAGACAGAAATAGCAGCGAGGGACTTAAACTTTACCAATGTTTCTCTTGAGACTTATCTGACAAAATCATATGCTTTGCGGCTTGACCTTAGAACATGTGAGGACAATTTATTACACGGCAGTGGAAGAAGAATAGAAAACGGCAGTGAAGGCATAACGATACTAATAAATAAAAAAGCAGATGCAGATCAAACTTTAAATATTTATATATATATAATACAAGATGCGCAAATCAATTTCGAAGATGGAAGATTCAAAGAAGCAGGATACTAGTTTGCAACAAAAATATCCTAAATATTCACACAGTGCCATTATTTGTGGGCAGACAGGCTGCGGCAAAACAGAGTTTGTTCTTGACATACTTGAACAAGAGTATGTTGGAGTTTTTGAACATATAATTATATTGTGTCCAACCATAGAGTGGAACGAGGCTTATAAAAATAGATCCTGGATAGGTAATGTAAAAAACCCAAAAGATAAAAAAAAAAAAATTGTCAATCCCGTTAGCAACGGTAAAGAAATATTACAAGAACTGTTGCGTTTATTTTTCAAAAGATATGCTGGCCAGCCCACATTATACATTATTGACGATTGCTCAGCCACAAAAGAATTAACAAAGAAAAAAGATATGTTATCAGAGTTGGCATTCTCTGGTCGTCACGCTAAACAATCAGTGTGGGTTATTTCACAAAGATATAATTCTGTATTGAAAGATTGGAGAGAGCAAGCAAAATGGTTGTGTATATTTTACACCTAGGACAGAGATAGTTATGAAAATTGTTTGAGAGAAAATGATGTTATTCCGACGTTGGAGGAGAGAACCAGAATAAGAAAAGCTTTAGCTAAGACTAAATATTCGAAGTTAATTTTGAGGACTGACCAACCAACTGGTTATTGGGTTGAATATTTTTTTTAAAAATAAAAACTAGAGGGTCCCATATAACCCATGCACTCAATACACTAGCCAATATTGGTACAACAGCACTACTCATGTTTTCCGGGGCTTGTAAAACATACCCTCTTGGCTCACATATAAAATATTCTACGCCATCCTTTGTCACAGAAATTACAAGCGTTTCCTGTGCACCTTTTTCGTACGTTTGTAAAGAATCACTTTCTGAAACACATATACAACATTTTACGTCATCTCTTGTCATAACATCCAGTGCTATTTTATTTTTGTTATAATCACTATTTTCACCGTCTGTTATTTTCAAATCCATTTTTTCTTATATAATATTTTTTTTATTATTACAAAATATATTTATTTTACGCAGGTATAATACTTTTTTTACAACTGTTGCTAATAGTAATACTAACAGCAAAGTAGCAATGTTAATAGCAATACTGACCATGAATAAAGTATTGCTAATAGCATTGCTCATAGCAAAGTAGCAATGTTAATAGCAATGCTTGCAGCAAATTAATAATGTTAATAGAAAAAATAGCAATGTTAATAACAATGCTATTAACAATACTAACAATTACTAGTTGCATGAATATCGCAGCTAGTTGTTTTGTATTTTATATTTATTTCAAGATAAAAAATAAGATTAATAATATAAAAATGAATGCGGAAGAACTATTACAAAATATATCGGAACAGACGGAACCAGATGAATCAAAGCAACAAGAAACAAAAAAAGAAAGATTATCAGCCATAGTGGCTGGCGGTGGTAGTCGTCAATATTTGGGTAAAGACATACAACTCACAAATATAGATAGCATGCCCCCGGATGAAATTAACAAACTTTACTGCAGATATGAAGCAAGGCTTGGGGCAAGCATGACTAAAACTTTAGGCAATTCTTTTATTAACTTGTATGTGATGGGAGTATCAAAATATTTTAATGTAACCAGTCCACCAAAGCTGATAGAAGATTTGGAGGAAGACCCATTTATTAATCATGCTTTGACAAGTGCTTGTTGTGAGTTGTATTACAGGTATGGAATGTGCTTAGCACCATTTACAGCAATACTGACAACTGTTAGACATATTGATTTTAATAAAAATAAAATTATAGATAATATAAATGGAGAACCAAGAGAGTGAAGTTATACCTGTTGTTACACAACCTGTTGAACAACAAAAAGTAAATAATCCAAAAAGAATAGAAGCTGGAAAAAAGGAGCAGCGGCAAAAAAGGCAAAGCGTTTGCTTCAAGATGTTACAAATCAAAATGCTGCAAATCAAATAACAAAAATAACAATAGGTGAAGAAGAACCAGAAGAAATCAAAATAAACGTATACAAAAATTATATTCCACCGTGTCTGGTTTTATTAGGCATTGCTGGGTTGGGTTTGTATATTTATAACAAGAAATCTGCTACACAACCTGTAGCTGTGCAACCTGTTCATGTTGCACCAAAAGACCCGTTTGATTTATAATAATTTATTTTAAAAAAATAATCATATAAAAAAAATGGCAGCAAATATTGACGGAAAACAAATTGTAAATATGATGTATCACGCTGGAGTGGAAACACTTCTAACTGTTGGATATTCTGAGATTGGCAGAAAACTACTAAGAAAACCAGCTCCTAAAGTGGATTTTAATATGACAGATGTTGGGATGCTGTCTGTGGATATAATGTTAGCAATGGCTACAAAGGATATGTTGATTAAGCAAGGTATTATTCCTGCGGATATTATGAAATAATTTAAAAAATATATATATAAAAAAAATGGCAAGTGCAGTAGCAATGATGATAGGTGGCGCATTAACAAACGCATTGGCGTTTAGCGGTTCAAATTATTTCTTTTCAAAAATGGGAAGTCATTCAGACGAGGAAAGACAAAGGCATGACAAAGCAGTGGAACAATTAAACGCAGCACAAGCGGAGTGGAATAAAAAAAGAACAGAGAGATTAGATTTTATTAATAAGCAACTGCAAAAAGAGCATCATGCAGAGCAGACTTTTGATGATGTAGACCAAGCTATGAAACAGTATTATTATACAACTGGCAAACATTTGCTTTTGGAACCGGAGCCCAAGTTGAGTGATTTGTATACACCATCTCCGGATCAACAGAATAGAGAAATTACGTTTATTGTGGTGGGCATGGCTGCAACTGGATTTGTGGCGTATAAATTGATTTCATAAAAAAAAATACTTTAAAACTATAATTACTTTAGACTTTTTTGGATTTGAAATGACTAAGTTTACTTTGAAAAGACTAAGTCATATGCGTGATACCTATTTTTGTTGTTGTTTTTACATGGTTTCAATCCAAGTGGTCGAATATAATATGGTGGTTTAGCACTCTTCTCTAATTTATTTTTGAGATGATCAGGCGCCCATACTTCACCGTTGTCTAATAATATCAATACCATGGATGGACCATATTCAGTATCTTCTATTTTCGTATCTGTAATAGTGTATATTTTATTTAGTTCTAAGTCTGTCCATTTCTTTGTGCTATTTTGATATTGCTCTTCGAGCAGTTCATCAAATTGTGCAGTTGTGATTTCCATTTTTTCTTTATAGTTATATAAAGTTTAATCTTTAGTAGAAAAAAATGGAAAAGATTTATTACAGCCCGCAAGGATTTTGGAGAGGTTACACAGCAGTTAAAAAATTAGCAAAAGAGGCTGGTGTTAGTGAAAAAAAGGCCTTAGAATTTTTAAAGAAACAAGCTGTGTGGCAAATTTATTTACCCGCACCAAAGAAAATAGTTAGACCCAGGTTTGATGTTTCTGCTAAGAATGGAGTGCATCAAGCTGATTTGTTATTTCTGCCGCATGATACTTTTGGCTTTGGTCGTGGACGCAAGACATATAAATATGCGTTGACTGTGGTTGATATTGCAAGTAGATACAAAGAAGCGGAACCACTGACTTCCAAGGATAGTAAAGAAGTTGCCAAAGCATTTGAAAATATATATAGTCGGCATCTAAAATATCCAAAGTTATTACAAGTGGATCCAGGCAGAGAATTTATGGGTGCAGTATCACAGTTGATGGCAAAACACAAAGTAAATATTAGACGATGCAGAACAGAAATACACAGAGACCAAGCTTTAGTTGAAAGATTTAACAGAACATTAGCTGAAAGATTGTTTGGTTATCAGTATGCTAAGGAAATAGATTCACAAAAACGTAATAGAGAATGGGTAAAAAGATTACCAGAAGTTGTTAAAGCCATAAATGCGGAGACAAAAAAGCCTCCTCCTGTTGAAACAAAAATATTAAAAGATGATCCTATCTGTATGAATGCAAGTGTAAGATATTTATATCAACCCGGGGAACAAGAAGGTGGAAGACGCAGAGCAACTGCTCCAATGTGGAGTGTAGATATTCACAAGATTAAAAGTTATATGGTGACGCAAGGTATAAGAGTTTATTATTTGAAAGCACCAGCGCCACAAAGAGGATTTGTCAAAGAAGAATTACTTATTGTTCCTGCTGATACCCAAATTCATAAGTTTTTATAGAAACCGTGTGCATCAGTTGTAATTCCATCTTCTCGGATGTAGTTTTTTGAGTAAAATGGTGATAATGTAACTTTGTTTACTGTTATGCCATATATTTGATGCTTCATTGATCGCATCATATTCATTTTCATGGTTATATTTTTTCTTGTTAAATAGTGCATCCTTGTAGTTTTCAAAATTTATATGTTTTTTGACTACATAAGTTTTTACACCCTTTGCTTTCTTAATAATCTGCTCATCCGCTCTCAAAATAGAATATAGCTTGGGTCTTAATCCAACATACTCGGCTATAGCAACACCAGCACATTCGTCTTTCATTTTACCCAATACTTTTTTGTTTGTATCATCATGCATTGGGTGATCTTGAGGATAATCACTCAAGTCATACTCATCTTTCATTTCAGCCATGTATTTGTATGCATCATCTATTCTGATGTCTACAAGCAAGCTGTCAGTATCTGTGTATAATAAAGTACAGTTATCTCCGTACCTTTTTTTCAAAGTATTATAATACCAATCATACATCATGTACTTTGATAAATCTAATACTGCCATCCCAACATAGATTGGTTTGTTTAATGTTAATTTTGTTTTGTTTACATGTATTGCTGACAATTCATCTGAAAACTTTATACGCCTGTTAAAGTTGGGTTTGGCTATTATTTTTCTTATCTTTTCATTTTCAGAGCCGTCAGTTCTGACTAGTTTTATATCAGTCCGCTTGCGTAGATTTTCCATTGTTTTACCAAACACAGAGTTGTTCAAAAGCTTGTAAAAATCTTTTTCAAATTGTGATTTAGCTTTTTTCCTAAGTTCTGTGTTTAAATTTATGTATGATGCCATCCATGGTTTTTCATTAAATTCTAATACTCTGTGTATTTTCTTTAGTTTCATGCCTAAAGATAAATACAGTTGCAGGTTTTTGTAATGTATCACATATTTTTCTTTGTCACTAAGATTGGGGACTAGTTGTTCTGTATTTATCATACCATTATTTTCTAACAGATCTGTTTGGTATTCAGACAACCATTCTTTTTTCACTGCTAATCTTTCCGGTGCAAGCGGATAGTCATTGTGAGCTTCATGAAGTTCTTTAGGATATTCCAAATCAACTTCAAGTATTTGTCCTTTGCCAGGTTTTGGTTTAGAATATTTTCCTTTCTTGTTTTTGGCTTTCCAAACAAAGCCAGAATATGGAAGTAGCTGACTCATTGCCCACCCATAAAGATTATTTGCATCAAAATACATTAAAAATCTGTTTTCCTCTCTAGTGTAATAATCAGCTACATGTGGATTGTTTGCTTTGGCATATCTTTTTGATACCATACTTATGCCACCTCGCATTCCTTTATCTAAAAACAAGTGCATGTCAATGTCTGTCAAAAGTTCTAATTCTATTTTTGAATGTTTAAGTAAAGCATCCCAAGATAATCCAGGTGCTGTATAGTAATGTAAAGCATCAAGTTTGTATGCACTCATACATGTTTTTCTGAAAGTTTGAAATACATCTGCTAACTGAGTTACATCAGGTTTTAGATATAAATCATGATAGTCTCCAAGAGTTTTACAGTTAAACTCTTTCCATATTTTTTGAGCGTATTCGTAATCTTTGGAACTTATACTTTCATCTGAAAGACTACTGTAAAACTTTTCTATAGGCGGTAATTGCGTTTCCTTAAATCTTTCCATACTGTCCATATATTCGTATGGATAAACACCTTTTCGTAAAAGTAAATCTGTTTGTTCCCCAAACTGATTTTTAGTAATTTTGAAATCAGATTTGTCTGTTGCTTTAACCAATTTTTCCAAAAACGAAGCCATAAACTGAAAGCTATCTAAAAATCTAAGTTGCCCAGCACTAAATGAAATATACTTTTCAGCGTTGTTTGGAATGCATGTAATATTACCTGTCATTTTATGTATTTTTTGCATTATAAGATGACTATCATATCCTTTGAGGTTATGAAATATAACAGGGATGATTGTTTTATTTGGTTTTATTTTCAGCTTTAGGTTGCAGTTTTTATTTGCTGCACCTCTATATTCTCCTGTAAAATGACAGTGGTCTCTTACTTTACAGTTTTTACCACATTTCCTACCTATTTTATTTTCGCATATCCAGCAGTGTGTTGCTTTTTCATAATCTTCCTCATTTTGTTGTGTCATAATTAAGGGTTTTGGATAAGCAAATATTTTATTAATGTTGCTCTTTTCACATTCTAAGTGATTTAAAAACTTTTCAACAACATCTTCACCTCTGTAAATAACAGGTTCTTCTGTTTTACCATCATATCTGACAACTTGATATCCAAATCCGCAAGCTTCGTGCACACTTGTGATTTCAGATTTCTTTCCAAATTCAATTGCTTCTGGTTTGATTATACTCTCAAAATCAGCATATATTGCATAAGGCACAGGCATCTGATTTTGATGATTTTTAAATTTTACAGTATTTTTACCTTCTTTTGGCATTTCTATTCTGCAAGAATTTTTGTTAATACCATCACAGTCTTCTTTGTGTTTGGTAAGTAGTACTTTTCCAGAATAGCCGTGAAGGCAACGATCGCAGAAGTAAGTTTTACCATGATGTTTGTTTTGATCGTAAAGTAATCTATTTAAATTTTTAATCCAGCAATAGTGATATTTTGTTGTTATTGTTTTTGGTTCGTTGGGATAATCATCAGGGTTATAGTTGTCATCTATAATTCCTTCTTCATTATTTGGATCGTCTTCGTTCTCTGATTCGACCTCAGTGTCTTCAGATATTAAGATCAAATTAATTCGTTCAATATCTTTTGGTTGTTCTGATATTTTATATGGAAAAACAGATACCTTTTTATTTTTTCCTGTTATGGTATATCCATAAACATTAATAGCAAGATTATTTTGTTTTTCTACTTTGGTTATTTGAGAAATTGGAGTGGGAAAGTCAATGATATCTTTCTTCAAAAACTCTATACTAGGATACTTTGATAATCTGTATGTATGATCTGCAGCTGGATTTAAAGCAGAATTTATTGCATGGAATAAACATTTATCATCATTGTTTTTCACATTTATAATTGCTTTCTTATCAGCTACTGCTTTAGGTAGAGGAATATATGAAGAACCTTTTAATGGTTCATACTTTGCAAAATTTAAGTAAAACGTAACACAGTGATCAATCTCCAATCCTGAACCTCCACTTATATGTTTGTCAAGGGTCTGTTGTATACAAGCAGATGCTTCATCATAAAACTCATTTATTTTTTCAGAGTTTAAGATTACCTTTTGCTCACATTATAAAACGTCCGTTCGGACGTATATTTTGGTAGCACCGTCATCTTTAAATAAATCTACAGTGAGACCTAATGAAAACTTTAATCCATTCATCTCTGTCAGCTCTTTGTTTATTTGTTCTGTGATAATGGATTTTTTATCACGAAATAGTTCTTGAGGGTCTTTGTATTTCTCGGCAGATATCTCGTATGCTTTAAAATAGCCACACATTGGTTTGTCAACCAGTTTTAATTGTTCTTTAGATTTTCTATCATTAAGCTCTTTCATACGATTTATAACATTGTCTCGTGATTTATCATATTTCTGATTTTGCTCATCTTGTAATTTATCATATTTCTGCTTTTCTCGTTTACGTTGTTTCTTAGCACGTCGTCTCTTGAGTAAATTTTCTAATGTTTGAGATTTAACCTCTTTAGAAGTTTCCTTTGGAACTTCTTTCAATGCATTTATACCGTTAGATAGTGTTTGCTTATCTATTACACCTGTATCAAACAGGCGTATTAAATTTTCTATAATCTCTTCAGTCTTCATTATTTCTTTTTGATATACTTATATTTTGTTTTTATTTGATATAAAAAAATATATCAAAAAGAAACAATGGAAATTAATGTTTGCAAATTTCTTAAAATTGGATTACACGATCCGTGTAAAAATAAAACTACAAAAGATTCTAATTATTGCAGTTTGCATAAGTATAGATTAAAAACAAGTCATGTATTGCCGTGCTCAATATGTAAAAAAGGCACAAGAGCAAAAAATAAAATTTGTGCTGATTGTGGTGGAGTTTCAGTCAGAATAATGACACGTTATTGGAAATTTAAAGATTATAATGCTGAGTGCTTAAAATTTAGACGTATTGATGTTTAACCATATTTTATTACAAAAAAATATGTTGTAATTTTGATAACTTATAAAAAAAAAATAAACTTGCAATCTTCACTACCCCTATTTTAAAAAAGTTTTAATAAATCAAGTAAAATCACCATTTCATGGTGATTTATTATATATATATGTATTTTGGGTGTTTCTGGCCCAAACTCGAGCAGATCGAGAGCTTTGGGCCAGAACACCCAAAATACATATATATGGAGGAGTTAGACACAAAATATATTTTAGCGTATACCTTTACGAAAAAAGGGCCGTTTCTCCGGTAATACGAGGTCGATTTTGACGCCGAATCGATATGCACATCTTGACGTCACTTCTAAGCATCCTGTAAAGTTTCTAAACAATTGGTTGAAAACTGTGGGAGGAGATAAACACACAAACCTTTCGGGACGGACGAGCGGAAGGACGGACGTACACTCGGACGGACGGATGGACATGGATAGCGCTATATGTTCCATCATCATTCGGTTTTGGGTGCATAATAAGTTTACATAATTAAGCCATTCCATAGCACAGTTTAAACATAAAGCATAAGAATATAAAAGTTAATCCCATCAACACATGTAGTATGGTTTTATGGTTATATCTATACCTCCGTTCATTAACCACGAACCTTGCACACGGAGAGACAAACACATATCCCCAAACATGCCGTAATTTCCAACAATTTCCAATAAAGTTCTTCACTGCAAACAGGTGATACCTAATGATATTGATGATTGAATGGGCAAATGCTTAATATAATTAAGAAATGACAATTAATAAAATATATTAATTTCTCACAGCGTCCTATTACTGCCCTCTTCACTCTATTTCGTTACAAGTTTACGTATAGCGATGTTACAAATCTGTGTGCGCTATTCAGAATATAAATGACAAAGCTTGCGGGGGTTCGGGGTGGTGGTTAAGGGTGAGGGTTTACTGTAGTGAGTTAAAACTAAAGATTAAAATGTCACAAACTAACTAAACACTCTCAATGATCACATCGACAAAATATTGATAAAAAAAAAAAAATTAGTAATTTAGCAATTGCACTTTACCACGTGAAAAAATTGAGAGGTTTAACGCGTTTAAGGAGAATAACATCTATCAGTGAATTTACACGGGCAGCCCCATTGCTGAGGAAGCTCGGACAGGAATACTGTTACAGATGCCATAACTCGCCTACATTGTTCAAGAATTGTTACGGGCACAGTGGAAAATGCGAGCTGTCAGAAATGCCGTATAATGTTAAAGACACTTTATTTAGTTAACTAAGTGGGTTGTGGAGATTTTCAGAACATGTTTTAGACCCAACCTATCCCACATCTCCTCAGTCAATGACGAAGCGTGTTGCACTTTTAATTCAGAAAACACATGTAATATGGGTATTTTCAGAAAATAATACAACTATTATGACGAATTTTATTGGCTGTTGTTGTTTAGTTTTCATCGGTTGTTGTCAGAAGTCACGGAGACAATATTTGCGATCGTCATCACATTCCTAAGTATCCTCATGTTTGTTACGGAATGTCTGACAGAGGAATACATTCATCGTTTATATACCATTACGGCATTTTACTACATTTACTGATTTAATTGTCATACGGTATAATTAAACGCGATCATCCGCAAAATAATCTAAAGATCGTGTGAGAAATGGCATTTTATTCAAAAAACTAGTAAATTATTAGAAACAACAATGTAATAATGTGTCACCTGTGTAATGTATATTTGCTAATATATGAGAAAACATGGTCCTATAAAAATCACAGCACCCAAACACAATGGCACCGTAGATCCGCCCTGTACCATAAACAAAGAGAACATTTACTATACAATGAAAAGTACAATACACAATAGAAAGAGTGTTGAAGACAGGGTTACCGACTTGGAACAATCAGTAGGGAATATGGCCCACTGGTTAGCTTTAATCGATGTTCAGTGTACACAACCTCGCTATTATCTGTCTTCAGCGCTCAAATTGACAAGACAGTGTAACAAAAAGTACATCGCATCAAAAGGAAATCTCTAACAATAAAGTCCACATCCAGAGCAATTAGGAAAAGATTCACGTCTATGTTATTGTCTATATATATAAAAACGCATAATTAGAAACAACTCAGTATGTATCCAGAATTGTACTGAATAACCACATCAGTTGCAAGCCCAAAAATAGGGTACGACCAGAAAATCGGATGGACAAAGGTTCATGCACCAGCATCCCCGTTTCAGGGATTAGATTAATTTTGTAAAGTGGTCATGAATCCGTGAGACCCGAAGTTTATAGATCCCATCCCCATAGAATAAAGGTTGTGATATTTATTCCTAGTGGTAGAAAAGTTTTTAAGTTGGTATTGTACATCTCCAGCAGGTTTTCGTTGCGGCGATAGAACTTTGAGAACGATCTACGTAGTTGATGATAAGGAAAACCTTTCTGAAGAAGTTTAATTGTAATAACTTGATTTCGATAATTGAAATCCTTAACATCGTTTTATGCCCTAGCAAAACTTATGCCCTATCAAAACGAATTAGCTGGGAGATATACAAATGAGATTTAGGGTCCTATAGAAACCACAGCGTCCGAACGCAATGGCATCGTAGGTCCGCACTGTACTGCAAACAAGGAATTGATAATACAATGGAAGAGACAAAAAACAACAGAAAGGATGGTGAAGATAGGGTTACCGACTTGGAACAGTCAGTAAAACGTCCTTAGCTGGGAGATATAAACCTCGTATAATGTAGCACGAGGTAAGGCGTACGGGTTAGCTTGAATCGATTTTATATGCGCACAATCCTCGCTATTATCCTGTCTTCAGCGCCCAAATAGACAAGACAGTGTAAACAAAACTATACCCCATCAAAAGAAATTCTCTAACAATAAAGTCCACATCCAGAGAAACTAACTAAATGATATATAGGGTCCTATAGAAATCACAGCGTCCGAATGCAATGGCATCGTAGGTCCGCAGGTCCGCACTGTACTGCATACAAGGACTTGACACTACAATGAAAGAGACAAAAAACAACAGAAAGGATGGTGAAGACAGGGTTACCGACTTGGAACGGTCAGTAGGCAATAAAACTTCGTTAGCTGGGAGATATAAACCTCGTATAATGTAGCACGAGGTACGTCCACGTTTAAATATGGATAGTTAACGATGTCAAAGTGTCATCTCCCTTATCATATTTTAGTATGTATGTAATCATTTAGAAATCGAGAGATGAAGATCGAGGAATGCTAAACTTTTCTGACATGTCTGACTCGCTGTATATGCAGCATGATACGTCGGATATTTACATTGGAGATGGATTCGATTTTCAACTTCATTTAATTAGTTTCACACCACGTAAAACAAAATGACGTTAAGTGCAACTATTTTAACAATAAAATCACCAGTTCTAAACATTATTTATTTGTAATCAAATGTATTGAAAGAAAACTTAGCAAAAAGATCAAACAGTTTCGTGTTCTAATTAAATTTCATTATTTTGTAATGTTCAAAGGAAATGCTACTCTTCAGATATTATTGTGGAAACGGTAGTAAAACTGGAAATGATTCTTTGCATGACTACAACGACTAAAACGTTCTTGATATTTCTATAAAAGGCCAGCTAAATGAATTAATTGCTGTAAGATTTGATTACCATCAGCTGCAGTCTTACTACTGTAATGTCTTTTCATTATGTTGTTAAAAATAATCTCCGTGATTGGATCAAGTTTAACTTTCTCATTTCTGTTTGTAACAAAATACGACACTTCCAAGACCGAGGTTCATGACATCCTTAATCAATGTTTATCTTTAGGAATAAAATGAAACTTCGGTTAAGGACTCACACCACTATTATCTCCCTTGAATACTCCTGCCCTACAGATGAAGGAGGTAGATAAAAAAAACAAGTTCGCTTTTCTACATTTTACAGGATACATTGATTTATCTTTACCAGGTTCTAAATCTACAGCATTTTAGGAAGAGATCCCAGAAAAAAGCATGTTGATATAAGATTTCTAGCTAATTCTGCCTCATTTTACACATCATGGGTCTAATCTCCACGGGGTTGTATTTTTGTCTAAATTTTGATAGGTGTCACGCAAACATGAAATTAAAAAAAGTTCAATCTGGTAAATATTAGTTAAAAGTTAATAGCATGCAGATATTGGATCAATGAAGAATTTAAGCATAAATACATGTTGCAAAATCTTTTTTATCTCTATGCCACGAACAAAAAAAACAACAATGGGACCCTATGGAAAATTAATTGTGGTGTGAGACGTTAAAGCAAGTTATCTGAATCACGAATGTAAAATGGATTGCCCTTTTTAGCTCGTCTATTTGATATTTATGAACCCAGTCAATGCAATATACCAGTTTTATTTTGATACGATCTCGGGTGGTAAAGTCCTGTAAATGAATGCAAATTAACTACCTATCAGGTATACATGTAAACTGTTAATTAACGTCAAAATTAGCAAAAATTGGCAATACATTTATATCTATTTATATATATATCTATATATCTATATTCCCCCTCTCTCTCTCTCTCTCTCTCTCTCTCTCTCTCTCTCTCTCTCTCTCTCTCTCTCTCTCTCTCTCTCTCTCTCTCTCTCTCTCTCTCTCTCTCTCTCTCTATATATATATATAGTTTTAAAGACACAAGTTTATTGGGTCAAAAATGATTTTTACACTCGATATATTGGGTCCTTACCATGTTATTGGGTCCTCAATCTGCCTATTGGGTCTTGACCCAACAATTCAACGACCCAACACTACATGCATGTTTAACAGAACTACATTTACCTAATTAGGCCTCTCGCACATAACTTATTTTACACGTTTATTAGGCCCCAGAGTAGGGGTTATCTCCCCTTGACAGTTTGCTAAGTGTGTATATATACTGTTTATCCAATCAGAGTTCAGGTCAGAGTTCAGGACCCAATACATTGGGAAATTCATTAAGACCCAATAAACTAGTGATGCGGTATATATATATATTTTTTAACAAGACCCAGCAAAAAATGTTGGGTCAGACCCAGTATTATGGTTTGAGAATAAAAGGCGTTAACAGTTGAATTACCCGTTAAGTTACGACTATATTGGGATACATAAGTACCTTTAGGTGTACTTAATTCATAAACAAATACCAAACACGTATATACACACTATTTCAGGGTGGCCCCAATAAATGTGTTCAAATTGAGAGACCCAGTAACCTGGTGACTTTAAGTATATATATATGCTTACATATATATATATATATAGTATACATAGTTATGTATATATTGCTTGTTAAACTAGTAATTTGTATCTCGGTTCGGAACTATTTGCTAGACTGTGTGCAGTGTATGAATACGTTGTCATTAAGGTGGAACGCAATAGTTCCATAGTGAAGAGCAGCCTGTTGACATAGTAGCTGGCTTCTACGTGGTCTGTTTACATGGCTGCCAAGCTGCAGAAGCGTCGACACGCACGTTGTTGTGCCTTAAATGAATGTCTGCTTTACTTCATCTTTTCATTTTTCTGCTCATTTCTCCGCTCTTTTCTCTCTATCGATGGAAAGGTACATAGACCCTAATAAAACGAAGCATTGTGTCTACGGCCATATCACGTTGAAAGTATCGGTTCTCGTCCGATCACCGAAGTTAAGCAACGTCGAGCCCTGTTAGTACTTCGATGTGTGACCGCCTGGGAATACCGGGTGCTGTAGACTTTTCTTTTTATATATTATTATTTTATCATCTGTCACCTGTTTCTTCTTCTTCTTTCACTTTTCTCAGTTATGTCTGTTTTGTTTGCATTTTCCTTCAGAAAACATGCACTGAGAACAAATACGCAGTAAAATAAGGCAGTTGTCGGTTTTTAATATCAGTGTCAGATAATTAAACGCGTAATTGTGTGTGCCGATCGTTTACAGACAATGTATATATACTGAACACAAATTCAGTTGCTGTGGGGAAGGTCATCGGAGGTGAGAGCAGTGTTGAGAGCAGTGTTTTGATGACCTACCTACATGTATGTGGGACACTCTCTTCAGTGGCGTTTG